>CALNHX010010181.1:0-42586 GCA_940337035.1 Agriotes lineatus | reverse complement strand
ATGTGAAAAACTGAGGGGCGGATATTCTGTTAAAACTCGTTGCCTGTGCTCCAGATGTTGCTTCTAGTTTACATAGTGATATTTTTGGGTGTCTTTAAAAACCATTTGACCCAATCTCCCAGATAGGTTCTTTTTAGAATTGAATATTGCATTACAATTACAGCACTAAGGACTAAAATCCACAACACTGGGCTTGTAAGACTAAATGGTAGGTTAAGTGTTAACTCCTCAATAAATTCTTGCATCACAAACCTTATACTTTTCCCGCTGCAGAAGATCACGAAAGTGTTTTATCCTGCAAGTGCCAGGATCTTGACGATAAAAGCTTTAATAGCCCTTAGAAGTTAATATAATTTAAATTATGTTGTAGAAATTGATATTACATCATAGTCATTAGCTCATAAACTGTCCTTGGTTGCGTATAATAGTACTACTTCAATCAAGAAAAAGTTCTACATTGTACAGAGTAAGGTAGTAAGCCTCTGTTAATCATTGTACACATTATCTATCCATCTGATATGTGGCGACCCTATTGCAAGTGCTCTTCAAGGCTGGCTTTTGAACGCCCGATACGTCTCGTTGCTATATGTCATCCGTTCTATGTGATATATCCATTGTATGCTTGCCCATTTATAATGTTTACAACATCTGATTCATTGTAAAAGGCTTGACATTCCCGAATGGATTTAGCTGCTCATATGAGCTACCGATATCCATTTCCGGGTTGGATTGTTCATCTTGTTAATCACTGCACTTTCACAACTAGATTTTTATTTACACTTTAACCCTTTTACTAAAACTGTGTGTGAATGTTTGCCAAGTTTATTGTCTTTCTCCATGCTTTTCTGTTCTTTGATTTCTTCCGCCAGTTTGTTACTTTCATTGTTCTGAGACCCTTCATGACTTTGTCTAGCCATCTCAACCTTGCGCTCCCTTTCGACCTATCCCCTATTGGTTTCCATTCCGTTACTAACTTTATTGTGTCCTCTTTTTTACTCCTTATTATGTGACCCATTAACTATATCCTTCCAGCTTTTATGTATTTGATTATGTTTTTACCTCTCATTTCCTTCACTGTTTCATTCTTTGCCTATATTTGTTTTCATTAATGTTAACTCGTTCTAGTAGTCTTTTTATAAATTTTCTCACTTCTCATTTGCTCTTCTTTCTGTTTTTCCATTAATTACTAATTTTCCATGATGTCAGTTCCAATATTATTGGCACATTTAACAATTCATGGTATAAGATAGGCGATGGTGAAAATAAAGTTGAATTAAAAGATAAAGTAGAAAGAGTCTTTAAAAGAATGGGATTGGAGGAAAAGGAAAAATAACAAGTGAAATAATAAGAATAAGAAACCTCGACAATTCGTAATATCTTTTCTTGCTTTCTTAACACCGTTCATGTTTCGCTTCCATAGGTGACGTAGTATTGTTTCATAAATTCTAGTTTTTGTAAACGTTTGAAAATACCTTGCATGGGGTGTTCTGCCCTGTTCGCTGTAAATTATCTTGTTTTTATGTGTTCAGCTATGTCTTTTTCTCATAGATTACAGCGCCTGGGTATTTGAATAATCTTGCTCCTTCTTCATAGGTCAGTGATTGGTTGAGATACGTCGAGTGCTGGCATTTTTGATATTCATATAGATATCTACTTGGTTTCTCCCATATTCACTATAATTCTGTGACATTTCAGCCCTGCGTTAAGGGTGTCGAAATTACTGCCAAAATTATTGCGAACTGGTAGCTATCAGTCAAAGTTAATTTGGTTCCCTCAGATATAATAAGATCAGCAAACAAACACCAGTATAATATTAGACAGTTTTATTATATTTTAGTATGTATTTACAAACATCAGGTTTATTCAAAAAACGAAAATAGAATGTATTTTACAATAAATTCATAATTTGTTCGGGGTGCTGTACTTCGTAAACCTGGCTCAGCTGCAACCCGTCATACGTCGATGCATGGGATGCGCTCTTAGGACAGACCCTCTTGGCCCTGCGGTACGCCACTATCTGGAAACTCGGACGGTTGAAATTAGGCTAATCGAGCTGACGGTTAACCTCAAAATCCGGCCGGGGCGCGAATACACGTGCGGTTGTAAACATAGAGACAGTTTTGGCTATCTCAAGGGTTGCTTACGCTTCCGCGACGTTCGTGAAGGTGGCCAAGTCGCCTTGCAGTTCGCCACCTTGCTGCGGCTTTGTGTAGTGTGCGTTATTCGATGCCTCAGCTGGTGTACCGGTCGATGACCTCGAGCCTGTCGCAGGCGCTCGAGGGCGTTTCTCCAGGATGCGGCCTAGCCGGGTGGCACCGCGGTTCCATTCGTCCGAGAAGTCTTGCGTAATTACGAGTATTAGTAGAAACGTGTGAAGCGGCCCCGCGAAAGGGTCTTCGCTTCAAAAACAAGTTTCCGGGCGAATTTACTAGTATTTGGAGACGGGAAGTGGGCTAATTATTTATGCTGGTTTCGGACTATAATATTTGTATGAATAAATCAGGAAACGGTCACTTTAAAAGGGCCTTCGTTTCAAAACTGATCTCCGGACAGGAATGTATACAGGGTTAATAACCAGAAACCGGCCTCCTGGTGAAGTCCTCGGTTCAAACTGCCCACAAGTAAATTTGGAATGGGGGCTCAGGATTTCAAAAATGAAATGGATGCGAGTGAATTCCTATTAATCGGTCAGGACAGGAACAGGAAGCGACAGGAACCTGGGAATTCTCGGGAATGAATGAATAAAATGAATGCCTGGATGAATGAATGCCTCGTGAACTGGTCGCGAAGCTGCTTTTATGTCTCCTCGTGCTTCGGACATCGAAGCAACCACTTCGGACGTCTTAGGTGGGAGAGCGGCGCGTACGTGTACCTGCGACTCCCGGCGGTGACGTATTTTATCGGTGCCCGCGCGGGTCAACGATTCAACGCTTCGATTTGTAACGTAAAATACGCTATGGGAGAACGCGCGAATTAATTTCTAATTCAAAAAAACGCGTTCGCGCTGGGCGAAAAGTTACAATTCCTGCTTGCTGGAGGTCTTAGTTGGGTGTTTTGCCACATATCGTAAAACTTGGTGATGGTTTCTGAATCATCATACCCGATTGGTTTCCTACGTTGCTAGATTAATTTGTAGTTTGTAAAGTTATCTGTTATAATTCGGTTAATCGTGAATTTCACGGGCAAAGCTTAGTCTTGTCCATTTGTTTATGCAAGGTTTAAAAGCAGGACGCCAGCTTATCGCAGCAATGTAACGCATCGCGTTACAAACCTAATTCAGCAAAAGGGACTTCACGTCGAAAGAATGTGAACTACTTCGCTGATGGTGCATCGGGGATTTTTTCTTGTCTTTATGTTCCATACAGGTGGTGAGATTGCGTTATTTGCCATTAACGTCTGCATAGTTCTATGGGGGATTACTTTATTCGCATTGTTCACCATTCACAGGCAGGAAAAGGCACCCTTAACAGCATGATCTTGACATTGAGGTCGAGGTATTGGAGTGAGCAAATTATATTGCATAGCGCTTGTAGCAGTATTCGTGAGATTCAACTACGGTTAAAAGCCGGATCTACCGGGAGGGTCCTTAATAATTATGAATAATAAAAGGTGAGTCTCGTAATAAGTGGCGTTAATTAAGTTACCTTTCAAATCGCATCTTGTGGATATTGCTGCTAGTTGTCTTCACTAAAGGCCCGCTTTTCAAGACAATTCGGTTTCGATCCTGTCCACGCAACACCACTGTCTTTGCCTGATAACATACTCAAGGACCAGATTTATTCCCAATCGTCGAGATATGTAAACAAAGCCGCACGCAAGAAGAGTGGTCCTCAAAATTAAAACAGACAATTGGCCTCTTCCAAGAATTTCGTGCTTGCATTTTTAATAATTAGGTACTCCAACATTGGCTGGATAAAATTCCTTTAGATGGCTTGTGTACCTATATGATGACGTCTTCTAGGAATTAGAGTTAACATTATTGCTTTCATGTCATTAGACAGCTCGTTAAAATTACCATCTTTATTTTATTGTTATTTAATTTACAGAAGTTGGCTGTAGCGTGTCGAGAGTCAGTAAAGGTTGAGGCTCCCGTTGGCGAGACGCTGATTCACACATCATTTCCAAGAGGTATCGTAACAATTCCCGCTTCCTGTTTCTAATTCTGAAGGGATTAATGCGGATTGAGTTAAGAACTTGTGGCGCTCGGGGCAAATAACACCCTATATTTAATTAGCTACCAGTGGCGTACCGCCCCACCCCATTTGTCCCGACTGTAATCTAGCCGTGTAGTCTATGTTACATAACGCTGGAGTCGTGTAGCTTTTTGAGTAATCAAAACACCTGATTTGACACCCCCTGAAGAATTGTTAGCTTTTCCAGTTTAGCCTAGCTTCCCTGGGGCGACGCGAGCTTGTTTTGGTCGTAAGTACCGTTTTATCATGTAACCATTTATTATACCATGTAGCACCATATTAAACAGTATTAGAGATAGGGGTCTCCAGCCCACATTGATAGACACTTATCCCTTTTGCTCTCAGCATATGGCTTTAGTCATTCTCACAGTACTTGTGATAGTACTTTATAGGTTGTGTGTACTGCTTTGTAATTGGCACACACAGATTTATCTTCTTTCTCGAGGATAGGGCAGATAATTCTCATACTTCATTGCCGCGTCATCTTCTCTTTTCCTAAAACTTTTAGAATGAGTTTGCAAATTTTCCTCCAAATATCCTTTTGCCATCTTTTAGCAGTTTCCCTAGTGTTTTATCTTCTCCTGGTGACCCATTATTTTGTATTTTGTCTGCTGTGGACTCCATTATGGGTACTTGATCCACCATATTTCCCCCTTCTTTCCTTTTCTCTCCTCTTTTTGCTTATCTTAATTGCACTCTTTATTTTGTTCCATTTTCTTGGACATTTATTATCACTTTCAGCTTATGCTGGTGCCCTAAGCTTGCGTGACTTGTAGAATTTTAAGTAATTTTGCTGTATTACTCTGCCGCATGATCTCTGTCCGACTTCCGTTCATAATATGTTGATTTTTTTAAATAATATTTTGACGTGGACATTGCGTTCATCATCTTGTTGGGTTCATTTTGGCCCGATAATATTGTAAGAGATACATCTCTGTACGCTTTTATTCCTATACTGCTCTTGGTCGCATTAAAAACCAAGGAAGTAAATAGTTCGTGACGATGTCTGTCGAATAGGAAAACTTACTTTAATATAGCATAAGTACAAAATTTGTACAAGCAGCATTTATTCTAGAACTAATATACAACATATACAGTACTATCATTTGACAGTTGTTGAAAGTAACTAATTTATTGACAATTATAATTACATTTCTACATTTCATTACATCGGAGAAAAACTATTTCTGTGCAACAAACCTTAATACCAAACCGGGCAAACATTAAAAAGATTGTAATATTAATGTGGAACTGCAATAGGTCATAAATTATTACAATGTTGTACAAGAATTTACTCGATTTTTATGGAAAGATCGTAGCGCTGCCAGTTTAATTAGTTTTCCTGTGCAGAAAAATCTGTTTATTCTATGTATAGTCAATGTGCCTACTTTTTCAAATAAAGTAAAAATGATTTTGATATTTGATTTTTGTGGTAATAACTCGATTTATAAATCAAATGATCTGACTATTGCAAAAACAAGGCAAAGTGGTTTCTCTAAGAAGCAGTACATATTAAAGCCAAACAATTGTGGATACCCCACATTCACATAGTAGCTACATAGGTACATAATTAGAAAGTAAAACTGTGAAGAGTAAACATTTAATTAGATACTATCATATGTATTAGATTACAAAGAAATTGCCTATCTAACCATTTAAACACTTGTATTTTTTAAGAAACTACAAATTATTTTATACTTTCTTATATTTAGGAGAAAACTCTTCACAGTTCTGTGTCAACAAATCATTCAAGTTTCTGTTCTATGTGAGATCGCATATGCCTAGATAGATTATCTTTGCGCCCTGCTTTATATTCACACATAGGGCATCTAAAGGGTTTTTCTCCTGTATGAGTTCTGATATGCACCACCAAAGCACTTTTATCTGCTGCCTTATATTTGCATTCAGAACAACGATAAGGTTTTTCTCCAGTATGAGATGCTATATGTCTAATTAAATTACTTTTTTGCACGGCCCTGTACCCACATTCAGAGCAAATATAAAGCTCTTCTCTTCTATGAGACTTTATATGATTACGTAAGATACTTTTATTTGCTGCTCTGAAATGACAAACAGAACAACCATAAGGCTTTTTTCCTGTATGACCGGTCATATGTAGAGCTAAATTACTTTTCCGGTTGGTTTTGTACTCACACAGACAGCAACTGAAAGGTTTCTCTCCTGTATGGGACCTCATATGTATAACTAAACTTGCTTGGCGTGTAGCTTTGTAATTACAAAAACCGCAAGTAAAAGGTTTTTCTCCTGTGTGAGTTCTCCTATGCACGACCATAGTGCTTTTATCTGCTGCTGTGTATTCGCAATCAGGACAACTATAAGGCCTTTCTCCTGTATGCAAGTTCATATGCCTAACCAAATTGCCTCTTTTTACTGTTCGGTAGTCACAAACAGGACAGCTATAAAGTTTTTCCCCCTTGTGATGAGATTTCATGTGATTAATTAGATCGCTCTTACATGTTGCGTTATACTGGCAAACAATACAGCAAGATTTTTTCCCGGTATGGGACGACATGTGTCTAGCTAAGTTACTTTTATTTGCTGTTCTATATTCACATATGGAACAAAAATAAGGCTTATCCCCCGTATGAGAGCACATGTGTCTAACTAAATGCCCCCGGTTTACGGTTGTGTATTTACAATCAGTACAATTATAAGGCACGTTTTTGGTATGAGACCTCATATGTATAACTAAGTCGTACTTTTGGGCGGCTTTGTATTCGCAAACAGAACAAGTGTGAGGTGTTTGTTCGACGTAATTTTCAACCTTGATCATCTCGAACTCTTCTTGTTTTATCCGCATTTCAAAATAGTTGCAAATCTCATTGTTATTTTCTATGGCTTCTTGCTTGATAGGTAATTCAGCAGCGATTACGTAACCATCCATGTTCCTTGATTCGTGTGAGCCGCTGTAAATTACAAAAGCTTCTGTTTATGCTGCCTTGCCTAGTGTTTTTTAATTACTTGCTTAATCCTTTGCCTATCTACCATTCGGTGCTGTTATGGATATATTGCCTTTTCATTCCGTAATGTAGATTTGTAACTGCCAAACCTGGAATAAAAGCAAGTTACTGTATCCAACTGACTTATTAAAAAATACAGCAAAATTACATTTCCACGTACATAAATGATTAGAAATTGTGCATTATTAGAAACAGTTATTTACCACAAAATTGGAGGTTACTCTTTTATGTGTCAACACGTCACAAATCAATTTGCTTTGCGTAGCGCTCTCTATTGCTAGATACAACTACTACAAAAATAGGCGGGAATTATGATATAGTCATATGAATATTAAACTTCAACCAGTCATTTGATTTTTAACTATAACATACCCGATCATTAATACATACATACGTAATCTGTAACCCCTTATACCGTTTACACAGTGTCAGGGTGGCGGTCGCACCGAGTCGCTGAGGGTGTGTATATTTTTAAATTCGGCGGAGGTACTTGAGGTAATGCAGCCTGTCTAAGCTAGAACACTACGCCCGCTCTCCAGATGTTCACCCATCCAAGTACTGACCAAGCAGACTGTAGCTTAACTTTTACAAGTGCCGTGAAATATGCACTCAGCCGTATTGCCGGCGTTACCTGATAATTAATTTTGTCTTAATTATGTGAGTTACTGTCTAAATTAAAAGTTTCTTATATAGCGTTGGGTAAATGACATACTACGCTAACGTCAAAGGTACCTAGCAGCCAGCGCCGTATTAAGGAAAGTTGCCGTTAGAAGTAGAGCAAGTTTTTGCCTCCCCAAGTTCACAAATTGTGTATCCCTTACTGAATGAAATGTGACGGGCCCAATATATTTTACTTCAATTTCCACAATTTGTTCACTAAACGCCCTGCAACTTATCTCGCCTCGGTGCTTAGTAGATTGCCTACCTGGGGTTTCTTTAATTTTTGGTTGTGCTATTTTGGCGCATGACATTTAGTGCCATTTCCGGCTAGAAACAATTCCATAGCCATACTAGATGAAAATAAATTTGATCATACTTGAGTTTATTAACGTCAAATTATATTTGACTATTCAACTCACTTGTCATCTATCAAAAACTGACCAATAAAAATACAAGATTTGACGTCTTTGAGCCAATAAAAATGAACTATATTGACAATTTTTACTAGTGGAAATAATCGACAATTTTCACTAGTGGTATACGAGTAGTGAATATTTTTTGAAAATTTTCACTAGTGAAAATAATCGACAATTTTCACTAGTGGTATAGTGAATATTTTAAACAAATGTGATTTTTATTAGAAAAAGTCAATATTAGTTTTCTGTTACTATAGAAATTGCGTAGTTTGTTGCTAGATTTACTGAAAACTAATTTGAAAAAGTAGTTTGGTTCATTGAATAGTCTCTCGAATGCCATTCTTAGTCAAAGTTAAGTAGAATATTTTTGCGGTGGTATCACTACTCATGTCCATTGCGCTTAGGAATCGGACCTAAGCGCAATGGACATTCGTGATGCCACAGCAAAAATATTCGACATAACTCTGACTACTCATGGTATTATAAGTGAAAGTTTTTAAAACTAAGTGTGTCCTGCAATAGCCTAACAGAAAATTTTACATCAGAGCCAAAATCATAGCCTGGAACAATATAGACCTCCTTGCTATTAATCGTAGTAACGAAAAGTGTTGCCTAACAACATATACTTTTTGTATCAAGAAGATAAACTTCAATTTCAATGACTAGCTATTTATATATCTAGGGAGCAAAGGTATTCATTGCCTCCCGCGTGTGAATTTAATGCCCGACGCGTTAGCGGTGGGCATTAAACACACAAGGGAGGAAATTAACCTTTGCTCCAGTGATATATATATATATGATTTTTTCTTCGAAGGCATGTCCTATTGCGCAAAATTTCAAAAATTTTGCTTTAGGAAATCATTATAGTGACTTTACATTTCTGTAGTGACATTTTGTCTAATTTTAAAATCAGCATAACGTTGTAAAGCTTTGGTGTGATATCCATGGTGACATGAACACAAATGCGGGAACAAAAAAATATTGGCTCCCGCCGGGAGTTAATAAAAATTGGCCACCGCTGTTTGGAAATTGACAGTTTTGTTTCCTAAAACTAGGGCGCAAAAGCCGACTTTCTATACAGTGAGTAGAAAAAAGTAATTACTTTGACGGCGGTTGCTGAACTAGTGTTTTACGATATAAGTGCGTAAAGCTAGTCCTCTATTTATTCAAAGGTCTGCAGTCACAAGTGCAGCAGAGTTAAAACGCTAGTGAGCGAGCGTTTTAACTCCCGCGAGTGACTAAGGTGCTTCACGCATGGGTATCGTACAATATTTTATCTACGACTAGTCTAGGGGCTATAGAGAAGGTGACTGTTGCATGAAGATGTGTTCAGCAAATTTTTTCAGAGGGTGATTTCCTAACATCCATGTATCATTTCTACTATTTCTAGCTTGGGTACGCGCTCCTGACATAGGGAATTTTTTTTTCAAGATGACCGCCAAGTCATTTTATGAAAAATCCATATATCTCATAAACCACTCACTGTAATCAAAAGTTTTTTATTATACCTGCATCAGAATCGCCATTTAAAGCACGCCTGAGCGTGCGAATACAGGCGATTAAAGCTCGCCGAGCTTTAAAGGTTGTCAAGGAAACGACTGAATGCAACAACGGACATGGACGCGACAACAACATAAATAATTCTCGTAACTATAGTAGCAATATTATTATGCTATCTCGATTTATCACGACAAAAATTATTTCTAAGTTTTTAGTGCGTAATTTATTTCCAGTATTGAAGGTATAATAAAAAATAGCGTAAAGTATTCGTGGATAACTGGTCTTTAAAACACTTGCTCTATTTTGAGCACTCCGGCTACGCCGTCGTGCTCGAAAACTCGCGCGTAGTTTAAAGACCGTGTTATCCACTCATACTTTAATATACTATTAAAGCACAGAAAGTGTTCAAAACACTTTTTTACAACAAAAAAGTGTGCTTATATCCTAACCAACCTTTTTTTTGCAGGTTATAACTGGATGGAATTATGGAATTACCTAATTTTGATTGAAACAAACCAAACATGAAGAAATTACAACTTACCCCAGCAACCAAGAAGAGGAAAATTCACGATATCTCTGAACTTTGTGTTATATGTAGTGATGGGACTATTCGAATGCAAATTACTACAGTATTCGATTCTTGCAAGATCTCGAATGCATTCGATTCTTTTGAGTGTATGCGAATGCTTCGAATCGAATACTTAATCGGTTTTTGTAAATCTCGCCGGGCGTGATCACGATTCCGATCCGAATGCTGAATTCGGCGTGATCTCGATTCTTATCCGAATGCTAAATTCGAATGCATCGACGCTTGGCGGCGGTTGGTACTCGGATGCGCACTCGAATTATTTCAGTTTTAGCTAGCACAGCTCTGCGTATCATAGGAGTTTAAAGAATGCCCGCCGCGGCAAACTCGCTTCGAAAGCAACTATATGAATGCCCAGAGAACTGCCCGTTGCCATTCCGAAAGTTTCGACTTTGGATAGACATTACATATAGGTATTTTGATTTCCATAGAAGGCAGGAATGGAATCAACTCTCAAACGACAGATTATTTTGATCCAGGTCTCACTTGAATAGTAGGTACTGAAATGTTTCTAGTTAAATATAGACTACAGAATTAAATATAAAATTAAAATATTACCACACAGACTGAAGATTCCACACTCAAACGATATAGCACCACCAACATCATAAAAGCAACTAAATCTACTAAAAATTTAAACAGATACATCGAAGGGAAAGAGAAACAAACGCTGGGGTTGTCTTAATAATTTATTTTAAAAAAATAAAAAATATAGGCCCCTAACAATAATAAAAACAACTATTTTATAAACAATCCTTTTCTTATATTCATTTTCGTTACGTTATTAATAGGGTAAGCTGAACCGCCTACAATCAAAAGAATTTTTTATTTTTGCTTTGTGCACTTGCAGCGTCTCGTTATCTCTGGTGTTGCGTGTCGCCCAGCCGAGGTTACACGTCACCACTCCCCCAGTACGAGACCGAGCACACAACTCGAATCTGAATTCGAGTGCGATTTTGCATTCGAATGATCATTCGATTCTCAAAAGTATTTGAATGCGATATATTCGATTCTGCCCATCACTAGTTATATGTGAAAAGGACGTAATAAGAAAAAAGACGTACGGAACTGATAACGGGAGAAAAAAATTAACTGAAGCATCGAATTATTGTGATTATGTCGAGTTTATTGGGAAACTCAACAAATATTTTTTTATCATCTCGAGTGCTACAAACAATACTGTTTGAAAGCAAATAGGGCACAAAAAAAGGACTGCTCAGTTGAAATTGAAAAAGTTTCAACTAGTAAATCAAAGGATAGTGATGACATCAGAAGAGAAGACAAAGCACAAGACAAAAACGCGATGGAGAATTGTGTGTTATTTGTAATAACAAAAAATACAAAGGAGATTTGAGAGTTCTAAGAATTTGTGAAAAAGACAGAGCTGAGAAATTTTTAACAGCGACACAACACGTTCTCAATGCTTATTAAGTGACTAGCCGAGGTATTAAATAACTAGAATCACATGACATAATTCAAAGTGTCAAATTGAGTTGTGAGATATGTCACTTTTAACTTATTTCAGTAATAAGTAAGGTAAGTATTTAAGGAATTATATCTGATACTACTTCTTGCTATTAAGCAAAAGGGTATAATTAACTTAATATTATTTGTGATAACCACTCGAGAAAGGGGGTTATACCACAATCTCAAGGACAGTGGTATTACCGAAGCTCTGATGGAAACAGAGGTATTTGGACCAAAAGTTGTTGAAAGTGTTCTATTACGTATTTTAGGGGAGTTCGAGGTATGAGAATAGTAGCAGAGGCTCTGCAACGATTACAATTTCAACAGTTTTTCCTCAACAATGACATAGAAAAATACAAAGCTCTCTTTGACCATATGAAGCAATTAGAGGAGTTCTGTGATGGAAAAGACTCTGTTAATGCGAAAAAGACTATTTAAAACATACTCAGTCTCCAGCACGAATTTAATGCCGACTTTGCTGAGTTTACTAAGGCAGGGGAAGAGAAATCGAAGATGTTCTTATACTGGAACACCTTTCTTCCAGAACTTTACCCTGTATTGCGGGACCTAATAAGAGGTGACAGAGAAGGAAACTGGGAACTGCACATGTCTGCATTTAACAGAGCATTGGCCTTATTTTTTCTTGTGGTAAAGTCAATTATGCAAGATGTTGCTATGAAATTCCAGGAGAACTTTCGGTGATTTTGCCGATATTATTTTAAACAGATTCATTTCACTGTCAAGAAATGCTAATAGGGTGGATATAGTTTTTGACTCGTATGTGAACAACAGCATCAAAGCTGGTGAAAGACGGAGACGCATGGAAAAAGATCCTAGCAATATGACAATTTCAACTTCTTTAACACATTTGCTTAAAGATATGGATGCATTTTGGGCATCAAACCACAATAAGACACAACTACAAAAATTCTTCAAACTTTATTTTCTCGATCATAAGGACAGATTCTCGAGAGCAACTGTATTGTGTGTGATTGGGGAAGAGGCACTAAAGGTGCAAGGAAACGAGGTAACAGAAGAAGTCGGGTTTAAAATCTTCTCTCGAAGAAGCTGAGAACTCTTATTTCTGCACGTTCATCATGCCATCAACACTACCAGTAAAGAAAATGTCTTAATAACATCATCTGACACAGACGTATTTGTATCCGCATTGTAATTCTTCTACCAAGTGTTTCAGTCTAATGGATTAAAGCAATTATGGATTCGTTTTTGGACTGGGCAAACCTCAAGATATGTTTCACTTCATGAACTATCGGAAGCTTTGGACAAACAGGTCATTGAAACTCTGCCCGCTATACATTCCCTGACTGGCTGTGACACAACGAGCAAATTTGGAACAAAGCAATCTGCCCTTACACAAGCTAAAGACTGTTCATACATTATACAAGAATTTGGAAAAGAATAATTAACGGATAATATGACTCATAAGGCAGATAAATACTTGACAAGAGTATTAAGCAAAGCTTTTAAGGGAATGGATGCTCTTCGTACATTCAAGTACCATCAAATGAAAAAGTTGGACTTTACAAAGCTCTCTCCAGCATCTTCGAGTGTTTCTCTACACATAAAAAGAGCATATTTACAAGCTGCTCGGTGGTACAACCTGTTGGAAAAACAAAATTCACTACATCTTGACCCTTCTTTTTATGGATATGAAGAATGTGAATCAGGGTGGATGCCAAAGATTATTGAACAGAATCTACCAGATGACTTTCCACACCCATGCACTTGCAAGACTTTCGGATTTAAAAATAAGTGTGCATGCAGATTAAGCTCTATCTCATGTTCTAGGTTTTGTAAATGTGGTTTATCGGACAAATGTAAAAATAATTTATAGTTCTGAAATATATTTATACAATGTAAAAAAGTGTTCTAAACATTTTTGTCCTATAAAATAATTAGCTAAAACGAGTAGTTTAAGAGGTATATGGCTTTTACTGATGTAACCGTGGCAGGGCATGGTAGCCATTTTGAAAAAAATCTCTCCATAGTAGAAAAGCGTACCATAGCTAAATATGATCTATAGGTGTTAGGAAGACACTCAGTAAAAAAATTTGCTGTACACATCTTCGTGCAACAGTCACGTCTTCTATAGCTCCCCGACCATTACCTAAGATACATAAGCCAGGCAAACGGTGAGACCTATTGTTTCTGGTATTAACTCTCTGTCTTACCTCTTATCTAAATGATTAACAACTGAATTTAGAGACTTGCCAAATTCAATATAATTTTTCGGTCGAAAACTCGTTAAAAATTTGGAACTTGGTGAAAACAAGATTCTAGTTTCATTTCATGTATGTTCTTTGTTTCCAAGCGTACCAGTCCCACAAACTATGACATATCTGCGGGAATTACTTAAGGATAATAATTTGGATTCAAATAAAATTGACGAGTTAGTTAGATTAACTACACATTGCATGTCCCAGATTTGCTTTCAAATATATGGAAATTTCTATGAACAGCACGAAGGAACAGCAATGTGAAACAGCCTTTCCCCTTTTGTTGCCAAGCTTATTACGTCAAAATTGGAATTTAAGAATAGCACAGAGTATTTCCCAAGGATTTGGTTTAGGTATGTGGATGACATTTTTGCTGTTTTTGATTTATCTAAATGTATTATTCATAATTTTATGAATCAGTTAAATTCCAAATTTTCTAGCATAAAATTCACATATGAAATGGAAAACGAAGGACAACTGCCATTTCTAGATACCTTAGTAATAAGAAATAAAAATAAGTTGAAATTCAATGTTTATAGAAAAGAAACCAATGTAAACAGATTCATTTTAGCGGATTCAAATAATTGTCTTCAACACAAAATGGCTGCTCTAAATTTTTTAGTGCATAGACTGTTAACCTTTCATTTAAACAAAGATCGATGTACCACTGAATTTCAGACCATAAAAAGCATCACTGTGTACAATGGTTTCCCTTCTAAAATAATCGACAATTTGATTAGGAAACAAAAAACAAAATTACACGTTCGAAATTCCTAAGGTGACCAACCATTCTGATTTAACCAGAACTTTACTGTTTTTGAGAATTCAGTTCTTATTGTAAATTAAGGGCAGTAAAAATTCTGTTTTTTAAGGTTGTTCTGGTTTTTTTCTGTTTTTGTACCTACATTCCTACAATAATAATTAACAAGTTAATACATAATATTATATTAATTTTCCAATTTGCAAGATTTATTGTTCAATCATGCAACCCTGCTTTTCCTGCTGCTGGTAGTAGTAGAGACTCTACTCGTACTACCAGCAGTTCGCACTTCTGGTAACATTTTTAAAATAAATTATTCAGAAATTATTGACAAAAAATTATTGCATAATAACAAATGTCAAAGACAGTTTCTAATTTTCTGGTGTTATAATACACATGACTTCAAAATTCCAAAGGTATCTTTGATGGCGTTACTTTTTGCTCATACTATACAGGGTGAGGCACATAAAGTGTTACAGAGCATTAGCACTGAAACTATTGATCATATCCAAAAATGTTTCAGACAAAAGTTTCAGTGTTCGAGAAGGCCGTCATACTGGACCACCCTATTTTTTTATCGGTGGAGGCGCTTAAGCTACGTCAAGGTCAACCCCACTTTTTTAAATAAAAATATGTATTTTTTTTCGATGGCATTATTACCGATTTTAAGACGAATTCAGCGACCTGCAACACAAGGTCATTCTAGTCACGCAAAGTATGAAGATAGTCGAAAAATCGAAAAATATCGGAATAATCACTTTCAAAAGATCCACTAACCTTGGTTTGGGTCTACCTACAGAAGATGCTCGAAGTGATGACCCTCCACTTGTAAGCACTTGTTAATTCCCTGATGAAAAGACCGTCTAACTTCAGCCAACATTTGTGGTGTAATTTCGGTACATGCTCGGCGTATTCTGGCTTTCATGTCGTCAGGCGTGGTAGGTGCGTTTACTCGATCTTTGACAAAACCCCATAAAAAGTAATCTGGTGATGTTAGATCTGGCGAACGAGGTGTCCAAGCTACAGGCCGCCTCGTCCTATCCACTTTTCGCCAAAAATCTCATTCATCACTTGTCTTAAACACAGAGCATAATGGGGTGGTGCACCGTCGTGTTGACTCGTGTTTGTTAGACTGTTGCATTTTTTGATTTTTCGACTATTTTCATACTTTGCGTGACTAGAATGATCTTGTGTTGCAGGTCGCTGAATTCGTCTTTAAATCGGTAATATTGCCATAAAAAAAAATACTTGGTTCCATTTAAAAAAGTGGAGTTGACCTTGACGTAGCTTCAGCGCCTCCACCGATACAAAAATAGCGTGGTCCAGTATGACGGCCCTCACGAACACTGAAACTTTTGTCTGAAACATTTTTGGATGTAACCAATAGTTTGAGTGCTATTGCTCTGTAACACTTTATGTGCCTCACCCTGTATCCAAGCCGTTGGATGCGCTGACCGTTAACCGTGCGTTCTGTCGTCTGTCAACCAAGCAAGACTGGAAACCGTTCGAGTACGCAATGGTCGATCCAGACGAACACTGCACGCTGATTCAAATCTTGGTGCATTCCATTACAATGCTAATTATAATTACAGTCTTCATCCCAGTGTGGTTATTGAGATATATATACAGTGTGTAGGTATTGTTCTGTGCTGTCAACTGTATGCATATTTGAGTTCGCTCGATGGCACAGCGCGGCCTGGGAATGCTGCGCTCTGATTGGTCCGCGCTTCCGCGGGCTCGCCAACTTCGTGTCCTTTTTGAATCACGCGACGTTTGAATGGATGACGTTTCGTTGTAGAGATGGGCAACATGGTTCATTTCCGAGAACCGCTCAGAACCGCTCGCTCACTAGAATGAACTAGTTCTTTTTTATAGCTCACCAGCTCTCCTGCAGCCCTTTTGAATCATATGACAAAGTTGTCTTCCAAAGAATCCAAGCCCCGTATTATTAATCTCGTTCTCAAAACACCTAAATAATTATATAAAAATAAGGTTAGAAATAGAAAATAAAATAAAATTCAGTTTATAGTTTTTATTTTAACTAAATGTGTCTTTATAATTAATTTAATTCCTTATATTAATTCATAATTTTGGTTTAAAAATAAAATGGACGAATTTTTTTTTGATGAGAGGCGGTTTCTTCTTTCTGTACAAATTTGCCCTGCTTTTGAAAATATCCTTTCGCAAGGTACAGAAGTGGCTGGAATTGACAACCTTTTTAACATAATTTCGTACAATATCGGGTAAACGTTTTTTCTGGATTCCCACCAAATTAAAGGATCGTTGGTCCTTAAAAGATAAGGTTCTGCCAAATACTTATCTAATTCGACAATCGCAGCAGATGACGGATCGTGTTTAGCTTGTAATTTACGTACAGCGTCGTCGAATTCTTCCCAAAGTGAACTTTGTTGAGAGAGAGTTTGAGACGTAGAAGTAGAAACAGAAGCTGGATATTGGGCCATTTGAAGCTGCGGGTTTTGTTGTTCAGACCTTGCAATAGAAGCTCTCATCTTCCCCTCTAAACGGTGGTACGTGGAATTAAATGCGGAATCGTTTGAAAATCCCTGTTTTTTAAATCTGGTGGTAGCATTATTGCTTGGGCCACCAGCTCATTCGATTCCCTGCCCCCAAACCGCTCGGTTAATCCTAATTTATTAATATCTTCCCCGATGTTATTTTTGTTTTGTTCCAAATAATTCTTAACCCGTCTTGCCATAATTCGGCTTAAAACTGTTGTTTTAGAAAGGGACACGTTCTTTTCTGCTGAAACTTCTTTGGTTACTTCATTAAAAACTTGTAAGAGGTTTATACTATGCTTAATAGTTTCCCAATCTTTATCAAGAAAATTATTTTTTTTACCTAATAGTGCGAGTGTGGATACAAGCGGTTCCTTATTTAAATAAAATCGCTCCAACATGTCAAATGTGGAATTCCAGCGAGTGGGTACGTCCTGTTTTAGCTTAACACGGTTTTTCTTTAAATTATCCTGCATGTCATGCAACTTCGAAAGGGAATGCGAACTTTTTTTGAAGAACTGAACTGTTTCTTTTACCTTGTCAACAGTATTCTGCACCGATTTTAAGATCGCGTTTTGGACGACAAGGTTTAGGGAATGGGCAAAACAACCAATGTGTCGTATGTTTAAATTGCTAGCAGCAGCTTTCATGTTAGCCGCATTGTCTGTGACAATCGCAGATATTTTGTAATGAACATCGAATTTTTTTGTAACATTTTCAAGCCACGTCGAAATATTTTGTGCAGTGTGTTTTTCATCGAATTCAGAACATTCTAATAAAAAAGATTTCAATATAGTGTTTTTATCAATATAGTGAGCAGTTAAAGCATAAAAACTAATATTATTAATGCTGGTCCAACCGTCTGAAGTTATGCAAATTGCGGTTGCATTGGTTAATTGGACTTTAACTTTTTGTAAAATGTCATTATGTAAGCTTGGCAATAATGAATTTGACAATGTCTTTCGGCTGGGCAACGAATATGAAGGGCAAAGCATGTTTACAAATTTTCTAAATTCTCCATCTTCCACAATAGAAAAAGGGTGGTATTTCTTACAAATCATTTTTAGTAATTGTGTATCTATTAATCGGCTTTTACTAATAGGAATTGGCTTAATGACTTGAACGAATCTGCTCATTGAAGATTGAAGTGGAGTTGGTGGCGAGGGTGTTGCAAAACCAGTCTTATCTGTGCTATCCGAACTAGATCTAGATGTACCTGGTGTTGGTTCAAAATCCTTTGAAGGTTGAGGAGTGGAAGTAATATTAATAATTTCACGAGAAGCTGAATCTGTTGAAGGCGATCTAGAACGGGCTCCTTTTTCTTCTCGATCCAAAGACACGGTCGGATGCTTTAGTTTTAAATGTCTTTTGAGATTAGCACTGGATCCGCCAGACATGGCAATTGTAGATTGACAGTAGCAACATTTCCCTTTTCCTTCCTCTTTTGTAAAATGATACCATATGTCACTTTTTAATCTTCTTAAGGATGGTGAAGACATTTTGTCCTGCAATAGTAATAAACTTTTATTTCGAAAAATGACTATAATAATACAAACATAGTGTCTAAGGGATCTTGATACCTTGGATAAGATATGTTAAGAAAAATGCAGATAGTTTTAAAAATCAGTAATTTGTTATTTTTTAAATTATATATACCATTACAATATTACGTACCTACCAATTTTATAAAGAGCGAAGAGCTTTCTTAAAAACCGTGATCCAGAAACCAGAATGTGAACTTGAAGTCCTATAACTGTAGTTTTAAAAATTAGGAATAGTGTTATTTTAATTGTACATACCACGGGAACACGAGTCACTGGCAAGTGACAAAAAAGCCAGAGTCGAGACTCAAGAACTTTTACTGGAGAGTGGATAGTGAAACTGAACACTCTGAACAGCGAATGAGCCAAGAGCGAAAGAACGGACGTCGGAGAGCGGAGACTCGGAGAGAGAGAGCTGGAGCTAAAGCGCTGAAGCTAAACGATGAACTGAACACTGAACTGAACGCAAACATGACTCGGTTCTTAAAGAGCGGAGTGGGAGAATGAGCGGTAGAAAGGTAGGGGGAAGCTTGTGAGCCAAGAGCTACCGTTCTTTTTTTGTGAGTCATGGCTCACTCGCTCTCCAACGCGAACTGATTCTTTTGAACCGTTCATGAGCGGATCGCCCATCTCTATTTCGTTGTAGTGCTTGTGTTTGTTTTGTTTACAGAGGAGACAATAGGCTGTGATCAAAACTGAAGACCCAAAAAGCTCTCTATTCTCGGCGTGAGTTGTCCACAAATCTTATTTTCAAGTGATATGTACGTAATTTAACTGAAAATGTTCTCTAAATAACCAATAACCTTCAAAGCCAATAACGAACTATTTATTATTACAGAACTTTGTCAAAATGGAGCAGTTCCCCAGTCAATGGAGTGATTTAGGATAGACATCCGAATCCATTTGTTTGATCGAGCCAGAATATGATTCTAATTTTTTTTAATGTGCGGCTAGTCTCATCAATTCGCTTGTAAAGTGAACATTTGTCAGTGCACCACAAATACAATAGCCGGCCATACACACAGCGGCTTCTCTGCGAACTTGATCTGCCTCAGTCAAAGTCTGCAGACAAATCTGTGTGTTAGTGTGTGAGTACGCGCCAGACTTTACCATACACAGACTTGTCTAAAAACGTAAACCGCATGCTAAGTCTGCTGATGCCCAAAAGCACACAGGTTAAATCCGTCATTTGTGTACTTTTATAAGTTTCCCCAAAATAATGGCTGAAAACAGTAATATTATTGATATCCGTTTTATGGGCAAAGAATTTCTGACCGGATTTTTAGGTATTTATAAAAATCATCCGCCTTTATAGAAAACTAAATCCGGAGATCTAACAAAAATTAGTTAGAGTTTCCTTTTGCAGTAACCTTTTTTTATCTATTTGCTTCGGTGATTTGCAGTTGTACTGTAATAATTATTTGCCATAAGACGTATGTTAAACATTGAGAAACACAATGCAACTTTTTTCTTATTCTGGGCATTTTTTCAATAACACAACAAAACAGAACAAAACATCACTAAAAACGTTACAGACTTCCACTAAAAACTTTTATCGAAACCAAAGTCCACAGATTTGGCAAAGTCTGCAGAAAAGTCGAAAGATTTCACCCCCTAACACAGTTTTGTCTGTGAAAGTTTAAGTACGTCAGATTTTTCTGCAGACATGTCTTTACGTTAGTGGGGTAACAAAGACTTAGTTTGTCACACACCAAGTCCGCAAAAGAGCGCGGACTTAAACTGCGATGGATAAAATCTGCGGAGAAGTCTCTACGTGTATGGCTGGCTAATCTTGCTGTGTTTCACACAAGCCATGTTAAGCATTTGTTGCTAAAATATTAAAAGCAACTCTTAACTTGCGATGGGGTAAATTACTTATAAATTTAGATTAGTACCTATATTTAAGAGATTATGGTCATGCATTGCTTTATTGTAAACAGGAAGTAATTGATGTTACTGAAAGGTGTGTAAATTTAATTTTAGCAAATGTAGAAACATATATTGATAAACCTAAAATTATTAGTGAATTTGTAAAGAAATTAAATCTTCTTATTTTGATATTTCTTGTAATTGCAAAGAAAACTTCAGGGTGTGCGTAATCATAATTGTAGTTCAACACAGGGGCGTAGCTACTGCTATATCTGCCGTATCAATGATACAGGGCCCACGAGCCAGGGGGCCCATCAGCACTCAAGCTCAGATTCATACAATTGAACTAACCGAATTAATATTAATAACATTTAATAGTATGGCTTCAAACTTCCCTGAGGTAGTAACTGCTTGTATGTACTGTAACCTTGTTTCTTGTTATTTAATATTTACTTGTTTCTTACTTATGTAGATATATGTAAACTGTAAACTATGATTTACACTTCTTTTTACTTCCTTTTACAATAAAGGAAGTATTGGATTCACCCCAAAAATTCGAAATTGAGTTTTCAACAGATCTTCACGTTTTAGAGTCCCCTGAACCCAAAAATATTTTTTTTCATTGGTCTGTCTGTGTGTTTGTGAACAGAATATCTCAAAAACGAAAAGAGGTATGGCGTTGAAACTTCATATATAAGTTTTTTGTACTATGTAGATAAGACAGCAAGCTTTTGAAAAAAATCGCATAACCGGAAGTAGGTGTTTACTCTTGTGATTTTTCAGTTTTTTTCGATTTTTTCAAAAACGGCTAACGATTTTTTTTAAACTTTACATTTTTATTACATTTTTTAATGTGTATTGATGTGAGATAGGTGATTTTCCAGTTGAATACTTACATTTTTTAATGTGTATTGATGTGAGATAGGTGATTTTCCAGTTGAATACTTCTAAAGTGGATTTCTTTTGTTTTTTTTCTATTTTTTTTTTATTAACTCCTATTTTAAATAAAACACCCGGTATATTATTACATTTTCGAATTCACCTTAAAATTCTAGAGAAAATTTGTCTCTTCAACTAACGCTCTATTTTGTACCGTTTTTATAGAATTTGTAATTTTTGAAAATTTTTGACAAATGCTTAAAAATTAAAAATCAAATTTTTGGCTAATTATAAGATCACTGTAAAAGGAAGTTGTGTGAGTGTATCACACCAGATTTTTACAAAATATGTCCGTTACTAAAAAGATGTAATTAAATTTTACTTTTTAATTAGTTCTTATAATTATATTTCATTTCGTTAAAAAATAGAAATTGAGTTCGCATTTTTATACGTTTATTTGACACATCTGTTGAACGATATCATTTGACCAATGATCGAACTCGCTTTTTTCTCTTTCAACCAATCAAAAACGACTTGCGTCGATAATTATTGTTATATAACAACTTATCAATAATACTCCATCTTACTGTTGATAAGTTATATAACAACTTATCGGTAATACTCTACCTGACTCATTAAAATGATGATTCATTAGTTTTTTAATCGCTTCAAGCAATAGTATTTGGTCTCTTACGAAGAGGTGTAAGGATATTTGACAACTTAAAATACCCTGATGACTGTCGTACCTCATTTACATCAATTTTTAACTCATGGTGATATTTATACGTACCGTACAATACCAGGATGGCTATAAGCTATTACCTTGATTTTGTAGATTATCTAAAAGTCAGCAGAGCCTTGGTTTATAGCTGTCAAAATGTTTAATAAACTACCACTTACTATTATTGTACTTCCAGAAAATATTGTTTTCCGTCAATCGTGTATATATCGACTCATTAATGCATGATTTTGTCTAAAAAATCATGCATTAATAGACCCGTTTTCGCAATGATTTTATATAGGCAACCATACGTACTAAACGTCAAATGTATCTGAAATGTCAAAACTAAAGGTTAAATTACTCGGTGGATTTATTAATAATAATATTTACATTAGAAAACGCTTCGCTCAATATCTTTGTGGCAGTTTCTATTTTATTTCCTATCGAGTTCTCAATGTATCCTTCGGCAACAGAGGTGGATTTTCAACCGCCAAGTCTTTTAATTGCTGCAAAATCCGCTCCGGCATCGGCAACCATACGTACTAAACGTCAAATGTATCTGAAATGTCAAAACTAATACATATTTTTGATGGATTTTAATAAACGTACGATTGACGGAAAAGTCTTGTAACCAACTCTTATGTTAATCGGTGATTAATAATCTCGCTCATTAACGTGTTCGCTCGCTCCACTCGCTCACGCGTTAAAATCTCTCGATTATTAATCACCTTTATTAACACACTTGTTAGTTAAATAACCATTAAATAAATGATAAAAACACTTCTTGAAAATGCATTTTATTTCAATGAATTTTTAGAACAAGATTTTTAAAATGTATCTTAATGTAAAATATTTATTAGTTTTAATTAGGGATCTTGGAGTTATGTTTGAGAGCGATATGTCATTTAGAAGCCACATAGATTGTACAATAAAGAAAGCAAGGAAGATGCTTGGATTCATGATTAGACAAACCAGGATTTTCAAAATGCAGAAATAATTAAAAGCTTGTACTATAGCTTAGTAAGAACGATACTTGAATATGGGTCACAGATCCGGCATCCATACCAGACTACATACAAGGAGGATCTTGAAAGTGTACGAAAGTGTACAACATAAATTCATCAAATATCGCGAGATCCAAAAAAAACTGTTCCTCAGCGGGCTGTGGAAATTCAACGTATGAATAATATGTTGGTGACACTGTACGTCAACATCAAATTCGAGGTTATCAGGTTAGGTTTTCCGTCAGTTATGACACAAAATGACGCAAATCCTAACCTGCTAACCTCGAATTTGACATTGACGTACAGTGTCACCAACATATTATTCCAGGGCTCAAAGTGGTATTTGCATTGAAATTTATGTAAATAGTGACCAAAAATTTCAAAATTATGTACCAAATATGTACCACTTATTGTCAATGTCATCAAACTTCAGTATAAAATAAAAATCAACGTATTATAAAAAAATATTGTAGTAAATATTCTATACAAAAGGCGATACATAAAGTAACAAAATACTTTTTATAATTGTATTATATACCAAGGTTGAAAGTGTTTCATTACTGTCGAGAGATTAAATAGTTAACCGAGACAGGAATTAAACTTTTCACCGTCGTATGCATACTATTTTACTCACAATCGGTTTTTGTTATTCTTCATATAATTATGTAAGTTTCAAATAATATGTATTTTTATCGCAGTTTCATAAGTCACTTTAACAAAGGAATCTGCAACGCTGTTGCTAGATAAAATGACAAGTTTATTGATAGTGAAGTAAACTACAGTAAACAATGACTCGCTTTCCTACTGTTTTGAAGGTTAGAAACGTACCTATTATTAACTGACTTAAGTTATAGTATATTACATACCGAGGTGGAAAGTGTTTCATTACTGTTGAGAGACTAAGTAGTTAACAGAGACACAAAGCGTCGAGGTCAACTTTATCTCGAGACCGGAATGAAACACTTTCCACCTCGGTATGTATACTATTTTATTCACAACCACTTTATTCTAAACAATAATTGGAAGAATTATTATTATATTATTGATAAGACAGGTTTGACGCGCATGAGTGGATGAACGAGATTTCCAGTGTCCCTACCTACTAGACAGCGGTCGGCAATTGATTACTTTCCAACCGTTGGCGCTGCCACGACAACCACTTTTCCGATCGGTTGGAAAGTTTGAAAGTTGATAATAGCTTATTTTCCAACTTTTTAAAAGTCACTAATCACCTTATTACATATATTGTAGGATATGAAAAATGGTCGAAACGCGGGAAATATGAACTTTATGTACCTTTTCTTAAATTTATGTAATTTTATGTACCAAGCTAAAAAATATGTACTTTTACATAAAATATGTACCGGCTTCGAGCCCTGTTATTCATACGTTGAATTTCCACAGCCCGCTGAGGAACAGTTTTTTTTTGGATCTCTTGATATATGTTTAAAAATGGACTAAGGAGAGAAGATAGTTTTACTCGCAGAATGTAGTTAAGTGTGATATGGTAGTGCTAAATAATCGGTAGGTGTTTGATGATATACTGTCGATATACAAATTATTAAGAAACTATATTGATTGTCCTCAATTACTGGCGCAACTACAATTTAAGATACCTGCAAAAAACACTAGACAAACAGATCTGTTATTCATCAAATTTCACAAAGTAAACTATGCCTCAAACGGTATATCAAAAATGTGTGCACAATTTAACAAATGGACAACAAAAAGAAATAGAGACATATACAGTATACAGGGTGCCCGTTTTTGGAGCTCCACCATGGGGATCTCGGTAACCATAAGAGATACGAGGTCGGTTAAATTGGGGCAAAGTTGCGCAATTTGGAGCTCAATAATATGCCGGTTTAAAATTTCAAAAATTCCGATTACCTCCGGAGATATCCGAAAAAAACCGGAATTTTGGAAATACGTTTTTATTTTTTCCTCGGCTTATTTGGTGACCTAATTCAAAATGAGTGACACTTCGTCGTTGCAACTTTTCCTCCTCTACAACCTGCCGATGTCATATTTGAAATCAGACGTTTCGATTTTCGACAATCATCATCAACTTTGGTTTTTCTTATGGGCACTATCTTGGATTTTCACATTTTTGAATTCAGCTTTGTTTTCTGATTACGGTGATGTATCACATGTTAAGGTTCAGTGTTGCAGTTTGGGTGAAATATCAAAAATTCTGTTTTGCAAAGACTGCCTTGGATATAACATCCATACTTTTGTTTAACAAAGGCATTGTTGACAGTTCGATTTAAGTTGGCTTAACGTCACCTACAGTTACAAAATTAGTATAAATTTATTAACAAAATGCCCTTTTCAAATGAAGAAAAACGAGATATGCTAGAAATTTATTACGCTTCGCATCGAAATGCGCAAGTTACTTCGGAAAGATATTTACAGCGGTATCCAGAAAGACAACAACCAGCTCAAAATTATTTGTTATTCCTTCATAGAAATTTAGCCGAGTTTGGTGCATTTTCTAAGCCTCGAAGACGTGTTCATAGACCAAATGCGAATGAAGTGGAAATTTTACAGGCGGTGAGTAAATTGTTAAAACTTTCTCAAAAATAATAAACGGCAATGAATTGAATTCTTCATTAGATTCAAGATAATCCTTCAACTTTAACAAGGGCTATAGCAGACGAAATTAACGTATCACATCAAGCAGTGTGGAGAGTCTTGAAAAAACATAAATATCGCCCGTTTAAAATTCATATCACCCAAGTCTTGCATCCAGGAGATACTGAACGGAGGGCAGCGTTTTGTAGGAATATCATGGCACGGTTGGAACAAAATCCCCATTTTCTTTCCAACGTGATATTCACGGACGAGTGCAAATTTACCAACTCAGGCATGTTCAATCGTCACAATGAACATGTCTGGTCCACTGAAAATCCACACGAACACCAAGGACGTCGACCACAAGCACGTTTCGGGCTAAATGTATGGGTTGGTTTATTTGGCGGTACGATCATTGGCCCATACATTTACGAAGACAATTTGACCGCAGATGGGTATTTGCACTTTTTAAGGACCTACCTTACGGATTACATCGATGACAACATTTGCCTCAACCGCTTGAATAACCTTTGGTTCCAGCAAGATGGTGCTCCGCCACATAATGCTAGGAGAGTGGCTGATTATTTGTCTGAAATATTTCCGGGTAGAGTCATTTCAAACAGTGGAGACATACGTTGGCCGGCACGTTCACCAGATCTTTCCCCATTAGACTACTATTTATGGGGAACTATGAAAGATCTCATTTATAAATCTGTACCCGCCGATATTAATGAGCTGCGAAGGAAGATCATCACAACTTTAAGGACCAAAATAAGAAGAAGGGACGTTTTAAGATCAATGCAGAATTTAAGAAGACGCATAGAGCTGTGCTTGGAAGTGGAGGGTGAACCCTTCGAGCACCTCTTATAATTTTCTTTATTTACTTGTTTCTCAAAATTTAGTTTTATCCTATGTTGTAAATTTAAAACATAATTTTCTCCTTTTTTATATCCTACTGTCAAATAAATAAATTTCTAGCATATCTCGTTTTTCTTCAGTTGAAAAGAGCATTTTGTTAATAAATTTATACTAATTTTGTAACTGTAGGTGACGTTAAGCCAACTTAAATCGAACTGTCAACAATGCCTTTGTTAAACAAAAGTATGGATGTTATATCCAAGGCAGTCTTTGCAAAACAGAATTTTTGATATTTCACCCAAACTGCAACACTGAACCTTAACATGTGATACATCACCGTAATCAGAAAACAAAGCTGAATTCAAAAATGTGAAAATCCAAGATAGTGCCCATAAGAAAAACCAAAGTTGATGATGATTGTCGAAAATCGAAACGTCTGATTTCAAATATGACATCGGCAGGTTGTAGAGGAGGAAAAGTTGCAATGACGAAGTGTCACTCATTTTGAATTAGGTCACCAAATAAGCCGAGGAAAAAATAAAAACGTATTTCCAAAATTCCGGTTTTTTTCGGATATCTCCGGAGGTAATCGGAATTTTTGAAATTTTAAACCGGCATATTATTGAGCTCCAAATTGCGCAACTTTGCCCCAATTTAACCGACCTCGTATCTCTTATGGTTACCGAGATCCCCATGGTGGAGCTCCAAAAACGGGCACCCTGTATATCCAGACAAGTTGAAATTAATATTAATACAATTACTTTTTGGTATAGAAGCTTAACATTATTTTCACAATAGTGATATAAATATTACAGGACATTTTATAAGTATATAAGTATTTTAAATGAATATTATAGAAAAATTACTTTTTGGTATATTAGCATAAATATTAAGTTAAATTTATTATATAAGTAAATGTTCAGTTATTATCTTTGCACTGATTTAAATTTTTCGGTTGTACTAATTGGATATAATATCTGTAAGTACAAATATATATTAGTATTATTACAAATATGTTTATTCCACTCTCCCAGTGAATCATCCGTGATAAATTGCATTCATCTGATTTTTGTTCACATTTGAGGACAACGAATGTGGCCTTTTCTTTACCCTGTTTACTCTTCGGTCCTTTGCAGGTCGACCAGAGGGTACTCTTCCTGAGCCACGCGTCAGTCCAGGCCGTCTTCTTGAAATCGAAGTTGGCTGTACTTTAATTTTGCCCCTTGATTTGCCAACAGATGAAATGTGATTACATTTTATCATGAAGGATGTCAATTGCTGTGCATTTTTTATTGTTTTCAGCTTCTTAACAAACTTCTTTCTGATAGCTATTGGAACACTATCGGAGAGGTTTTCTACGGAATTCTGCACTGATGCTATCCTTCACAACATGGCTCTCTTCTTCTCCAAACTCCTCGGCTACATTTAACTGTGACGATATTGAAAAGTCGGAATTATTGTCAATTTCTATTGAGTTACCGATTGAACTGTTTTCGGTCACGCTCATCTGAACATCAATTTCATCTTTCAGTGATAAAAACCAATTGGGTGGCGGGCATTTACTACCTAAAGCCAATTTCCCCAACTCAAAGCGTTCTATTACACTTATAGCTGGAGCGTTTGGAAATGCTATGTTTAAGTGTTTATGCAGCCATGCTTGGTGCTTGCAGAACGCCCCAGTATTTCCTGCAGTACAGTCACAAAGGCCCATATTTATGTCAACCAAATAGAGTCCATTTTTCGAGGAATTTGGAATGGAAAACAATCCATTTCCCAAATTGGTTATTTCTTTTTCATTGATGGATGGCATTTTACTGCAGAGCTTCCTATAACTGCTTTGAATTGAATCTTTGCGGACATGAGCATGTTCCAGCAGTTTGTTTGTGAAGTATTCTTCCCAAACTTTGCAGGCAAAATCAATAAGGGCCGTTACATTGTATGCCCTAGTTCTACATAGAACTATGTCTTTTAAAATCCTAATGCTTACTTCAGCATAATTGTTGGTATTATTACCCCGCGTTATTAAACTGTTGCGATATATCGTGACCCACTCATTTTTTCGTTGGAAAAATGTATTAAATCGCTTCACAAACAAGGGATATTCATTACCTAAGTCATGTATATTTTTTATGGCCACATCCAAATCCTCCTCTGTTCTAGCATACATTATCTGAAAAAGATAATATATAAATCTTGTGGCGCTAAAAAACGTGAAGAAACTGAACCGCGATCGAAATGACACCCTTACACTGATTTGCATGAAGGTGTACATTTCTAGACCATTCAGCTATGTTTTGATCGAAATAAAGGCCATTAAAAAAACTCACCGCTCGAAATAATTTCATCAGAAATTGTCTTTTCTCAACCGGCACTTGATTTTTTGAGTCAGTCAGCCACCTCCATTCTTTCTGGGCTACATGAAAGTGACATAACAACTGTGAACTGGAAGGCCATATATTATTCAATGCCATTTTTTCAGCAGCTGAATCATCAGTCATAAAAACGGCTGCTGTCTGCAATAGAAAAAAATCAGAAATTATAACTACGCAGACAAATTAGGTATTCCTATAAAAGTATTAAAGCCCTAACATTTTACCTGAGCCCCTCCGAAGCATTCTAAAGAATAATTTTTTAGAAGGCCAAATGCAGCTATATAACTTTCAGCAGATTGACCCTCATGCAATAATAAAGCAATTGGTACTGCACCAGCTTTAGTGGCAGTCAACAAAATTGTGATTGTTGTTTCCATAGTATCACAACTACTAGTGCTGTCGCAAAAAATTATTTCCCTGGAACTATGTAACATTTGAGCTCTCTTCATTATGGGGGTAAGCACTAATACAGCCCAAGGCGGTTCTTCTCTTAAAAGAATTGTTATACCTGAAAATACATAAATCATTTAGAACTGTGAGTAAAACTATGATCACTTATAATGACCTTGAGATTCATACAGCAGAGCCTTTTCTTTCACTTTCTCCAAAGGTACCATTAGACTTCCGAAAGTTTTATCTCTCCAAGTTTTATATAAATGAGACAAACAATTTCTAGTTGGGTTTATTGCTCCATTTGCTAGCAGCTCTAGAGAATTGTTTTTATTCAAAAGAATACTCACATGTAAACGATGTGCCTCAGAACACCCCATACCATCTTCAAAATACTGAATAAAATTTTCTTGCGTCTAAAAATAAAACAGATTATTTCCTTCATATCCACAATAATGCATATACTCCATTTACTATGGTCCCAGATTGTCAAAAATGACGTTTTATGGTAGCACTGTTGAATTTCGATTGGTTTTTTTGTTACTACTAGGTTGAACAACGCAAAAACGTAATTTTGAAAATTTGCGTTTTTGTTACCTGGCAACTTTTATTTATTTTTGCTTAAGTCAGTGCAAAATATAACCTATAATTTATAGTTTTGACATTAGTAGCTCAATTAATTGTTTCTAGTTACCCATAGCTTGACTTAAAGTATTAACCATGATATAAAGGATTGTTTTTAATTGGATTTTGACATTCACAATCCGGGACTATAGTGAATAGAGTATAATCACTATGGTTTTTGTCGGTTTAATAATGACAAAAATTCAAACGTTAAAATTTCACCACGGTTAAAAATGTGACAAACTTTCATCACTTGTGAATAATTTTTTTTTGCATAGTAATCATGAAAGTCATCTTTTTTTATCGAAAAATCATGAAAAAAGTACCACTTTTTTCAATGCAAAATCGTGAAAAAAGTGCACTTTTTTGAACCACTTTATTAAAATTGTGAATTGACAATTTCACAGTTGTAAATTCTGACTAAATTTCCAGTTACAAGAGATCACTATGCAAAAAAACTACATGTCCAAAATGTTTTGAAAGTCCCTTTTTTCATTCATTTGCTTGATTAACTCGAGCTTTGCTCTCGTTAATTAAACTGCAAATTCATGAAAAAAGTATGACTTTCAAAACTAGTTGTACAAATTAGGAAATAATCACGTCTAACATCCCGCGTGCATGTAAACTACCCTGAATAAATGTTGACGATTTTCCGTCAGAATGTTTTGCTCTGAAGAAATATATATCGTATATTTTCCACCCAAAAATCACTCGTGCTACAAACTTGGGATTCTTCTTGAGAGGCAAGTTTACTTGATAAATTTCTTAGTCATTTCATTCTACAGAAAACATCAAATTTAATCGGCTATTTTAATGCACTTGGTATATTACTGTAGAAAAAAACTGGTGAAGTGCAGGAGCTATGAAAGACTGTTTTGATTTCTCTCTGCATCAAATTGCTTGTAAAACTATATAATTTTCAAATTAAATATAAACCTATTTCTTGTAGGGTGTGAGCGAGTACAGAATTCCAGTGAGGAAACCACTTACTTCGGGAGTAATCCGTAGATATTTTAAGGCTCCACTTGTATTAATTGGATGATTGTGTATATTTGCTATACATAGTTTACCACATAAGGGTGGTTTTCTTCTGAGATATGGGTCATTTCTGCTGGTATTCCTGTTGCATTTTTTAATTAGTATGTCCAACTTGGCTTCACAACATGTGTTTCTTGGAAGGTTTGTTCCAAGGTTTTTTTATTCCTTTTACTGTGCTGGCACACCCAGTATTTATGATACAGAACTCTTAAAAAAATATGCATACATTTGCACCTGTTATTCCAATGACGCAAGCTAATAAAGGGGGCTATCCCAAAAAGCCTGATTATGTTCGAATTGCATACAACACTTAAAGCATATTGTAATACAGCGAATTAGCGTCGATTCTGGATAAATAATAGAATATGTTTAGTATTGATCCAGGATCAACACTGACTCGCTGTATTACAACACGCCATTAGGGTTCAACTGCAGAAAGTGACTGATGAAAAACATTACCAAGCTTTTTGGGCTTGTCAATAAAGAGCCACATTATGCACTCATAACATAAACTACTATTTTGGACATCACTGTTTATCCAACGCACATTGTATGTCGGTTACGAAGAGCTATGATGCGAAAATCAGCTGCCTTGATTCATTTTCGATAAACAGATTCGTGCAAAAATATTAGTTTGATGAGCAGTTCAAGAAGTATCTGTCATGGTTACTTACCTCTGTGGATTCTTGATTTCTCCTTTCACTATCCACTGGGTACAGGTAACTTCTTCCAATGCTTTTAAGAAATCAATAGCATCACTTTCAGATTCTATGTTACATCGTATTGTGGTAACAGGTTCAGCAGCATTATCGTCCAATATTTCAAAAATAAAACGAGGTTGAACCTCTTTAATATCCCTGATAATTTTTGCTATATCACCGCCCCCATAACTAGTAAACTGCTCCATTTTGAGAAAGTTCTGTAATAATAAATAGGTCGTTATTGGCTTTGTAGGTTATTGGTTGTTTAGAGAACATTTTCAGTTAAATTGATAAATTACGTACCTATCACTTGAAAATAAGAGTTGTGGACAACTCACGCACACAATAAAGATCTTTTTGTCTTTAGTTTTGATCAAAGATCACAGCCTATTATGTCGCTTCCGTAGACAAAACAAACACAAGCACAACAACGAACAACGTCGTTTAAGTATGACACGAAGTTGGCGAGACCGCGGACCAATCAGAACGCTGGATTCCCGGGCCGTGCTGTGGCATCGAGCGAACTCAAATATGCCAACTGTATCTGTCAGTTCTGTTGAGTTCTGTCACTCGTCACTGTTGTTTCAACTAAGGTACTTTTAAAGTTTTCTAGTTTGAACCAAGTGCGTGTTAGAAGGCTTTCAGTTTGTAAAGTACACCGCGTCATACATGCGCAGAACGCTAGAAACGTCCGGACGAGTCCATTACGTTCAACAAGGTGTTTTCCGCGGTTGTATTCAGTTCATTGCCGTTCGTCGTGTCATTTTGTTTTATCATGTGTTTATCAAAGCTTAACTCTACCTTTTACTTCTTTTCGCTTTTTAAAACAGTACTTTTCAGAACTAAACAGCTAGGATTGGGATTAGTATAATGTAAGTAAAAATTTTCGTTTACAGTATGAATTTGAGGTTACGATTACCGTACACGCCTCCAGTAAACGCATATGATACGCCACTGATACCGGCTATTGGCGGATAACTGTAGCCACGCCTATGTACTTCTTGCTCTGACGCCACTCTAGTTAACAGTGTTTCCATTCTGATGTTTTCTGTTTTCTTTTATTTGTTTAAAAGCCAGTCTTTTTTAAGACGGGTAATAGTATATTATGTATCAAGTTTTATAAACGTCATTTTAGTTACGAGTTTTATTAATCACGAGCGAAGCGCAGCGGAGCGAGTGTTTAATAAAATGAGTGACTAATAAGTTTATAAAACGAGTTGCATACTATACTTTTTCTACGACCACAAATTTAGAAAATATGACATCATATTATTTCATTAAAATTTTGACATTTATTATATTAGATTAAATTATGTTTGACAAACGTCAAAGTGACGGTTGAAAACTATCTTGATTTTAGTTTTGGCTGTGGCTAATAAAGCAAATACTATTTGAACCTAAGTTCACCCCATGACTAAAACATCGTTCCAACTTCAGCTCATGACTAAGAGGCTCTTTAGTCATAGGTTATGAAGGCATGATTAAAAGGTCACTTAGCGACGTGTATGTTAGTATGTTAAATGGCATTTTAATTACAGGAGTAGAAAAAATTTATTATCCAACAACTCAATAAATATCTAAAAAACATACGTTTTATATTGACAGCCATGAAAAGTCATAGTGACAATTTGGAAAGTACCGAAAGATCAAATGTTATACGTTTGGCAGTACTGCAGTGTATTGTCAGTCTATGTCAAATTCGAGAGGTTAATAGATTAAGTTTTGTTTGTTATTTGACACAGATTGGCGCAAAACTTAACCTACAAATTTTGAATTTGGCATAGCTTGACAGTGCTACCAACAATGCAGTAGTAAGTGGCATGGTTTTATCCCACTAGTGGAATAAAGTAATTTCATTATTCCACTAGTGGATAAAGTGGTACTTTAGACGGTTCATAAGTGTGGATAAAACTTCAATTATAAGGTGATTGTGGATAAAATTAAATGACATGATTGTTGTTTTTCCGAATTACCGTATGCTAATTGGAAAGTAACTAGAATTTGAATTTTCCGCCACTTTCAGTAACTCAAAATGGCGGACAAGCTTGCTCGTATAAATATAGTACCTTCATATATATAGTATACCGGGTGGTTGGTCATACCTTTGAACAATGGAAATTTCCATGGCTTATCACGGTTACACATATTCCTGCTAACTATTTCTTTCCAAAAAGATGCTAGTGGTACTAAATTAAAGAGAATAATTTTCCGCGTCGTTTAATATTAAAAACTTATTGGATAATGTTAATTGTGCACAAAAATATAATTTTAAAATGTTCCTAAATATAAGTGGGGAAAATATTTAAATTTTAAAATTAATATTTTTATGCACAATTAACGTTATCCAATAAGTTTTTAAACTAAACGACGCGGAAAATTATTCTCTTTAATTTAGTACCACTACCATTTTTTTCCATAAAAATTGTGAGCAGGAATATGCACAACCGTGATAAGCCATGTAAATTGCCTATGTTCAGAGGTATGACCAGCCACCCGGTATATATATAAGCCGTTCACGATCTTTTTGGGTCAGATGAGGCTATGACCATCTAGTAATTTTGTTGGCAGAACCTGTGTTGCAACTAAACTCCCTCATGGAAATTTACACTTTTTGGGTTAGGTTAGGTTGTTTTCACTTTAAGGTTATATTTTCTGAATAGGTACATTGTTGCCGGATATTCTCTAGTCTCCACATCGACTCGCGTTCTTTTAAATTTGGTCTGTCCTTTTTAAATTGGAAGTAGCATCGTTTAATGGAAATTTTTTGTTGTAACAAAATTATTTTGGGCATTTTGACTTTTCCTTTGACAGAAATTATAGTAATTTATTATACAAGACGATAAAGTTAAATTTTATCCACGAGTGAATCGTTTAACGTCGAGACGAAGTCGAGACGTTAATGATTCAAGAGTGGATAGAAATAACTTTATCGTCGTGTATAATACAATATTTTTTTCTATAGCAAGAACTTTAACAATTCCAAAAGAAAATAATGACAGTCAATCACATTTCAAAATGTCAGTAGCTAGATTGGGTTGCTACGATAATACGAAGCTGTCATATTTAATTTAAACAAATGTTAGAAAATTAAATTACTTTATCTATCCTTGATGTTAAAGTGCTACTTTATCTACCCTTGCTGTTAAAGTAAAACTTGACCTTTTGTTTTGAGTTGATAAAAGCACACTTTAACATGTGCTATAGAAAAAAAATTATTTTTACACATTTGATAAATCATTTATTTTCTTACGAATATTAAAATAATACATCTGGCAATGTGGTGGCAAGAAAATGTCAAACAGACACTGACAGAAAAAAAAAGTGGCATCTGCTATATCATCGAATCAGTTAGTTTAACATGAAAAGAAAAAATCATAGCCAACTCTGTCCCAAAAAGGTCGTGAACGGCTTATATTAACGATACAAGTTTGATTGGCAAAACGAGGCGGTGAGCCAAGTTTTGCGGCAATCAAACGAGTCTTGCTAAGTGCCATGAGCAAACGTGTATTGTTCAATATCTTATCTTCATCAATAAAGTGTGGTTTATTGTATTTTTTTATATAAAAAGAGTGCGGTAATATCCATTACCGCACTCAGCTCTTAACGATACTAAAATTAATTTGGTTATTAGCCCATAACAACACCGATGAAGATTTCTCCAAAAACTACCCAAAACTGCGAAAGAATATTTGCTCAAAATTTACAATTTAACTTGGAGTAGTCATCAGTTTCTTAAAAAATGGACACAAGCCAACATACTGCCAATACTAAAACAAAGTAAACCCCAAGACCAAATATCCTACAGACCCATATCTCTCACGTGCACAATGTGTAAAGCCTTAGAAAAAATAATAAATAACAGGCTAGTTTGGGTTTTAGAAAATAAACATCTGTTAAACCCAGCTCAAAGTGGCTTTTGCAAATCTCGGCCTTTTTCTTCTTCTTCTGTACCCATATACCCATCGGGTGTCAGACGCAAATCTCGGTCAACAAACAATAACATAATCTAGAAACAGAAATTCATGAAGCGTTTGACATGACATGGCGGTATGGTATACTAAAGAAGTATGTTTGGGGGTTTCGAGGAAATATAATAGCATTTGTTGAACATTTTCTGGGAAATCAAAATTTTCGAGTGGGAATAAACAGCACCTTTTCAAACAAAAGAGCACTACAAAACAGAACACCGCAGGGATCTTGTTATATGTATGTATGTAAGTAGATTTATAGTTGTGTATGTTAGGTTGCATATACTGTATACTTGAGTTGTAACTGTATTTTGGAAAATAAAGTCAGTCTTGAACTCAGCTTCGTTTAGTAAACACGTAACATGGCGCAGTCGCGAGGTACGTAAATTAAAATTAAAAGGTTAAAAATAAAAGTGCGTGAAAGAAAAGCGGATAAACAAATTAAATCAAATTAAAATGGAAAACAGTAGACCGCCCATTCAACCCTTAAATTTAAAAGGAAACGTGTCGGAAAATTGGAAAGCGTGGTTACAGCGGTTTGAAATTTATTCAACGGCAACTGACTTGGATGCAAAACCACAAAAAGTTCAGTGTGCACAATTATTATACTGTCTGGGAGAAGAAGCTATAAATATATTTAACACGTTTACTTTTGGAGAAGATCAAACGAACCAAATAGCAGAATTGAAAACAAAATTTACGAATCACTTCACCCCTAAGAAAAACACGACCTACGAGCGATTCAAATTCTTTACTTCGAGACAGAATGGCAATCAGGTAGAAAAATTTATAACGGAGTTGAAAATTCAGGCAAAACAATGTGAATTTGGTGATGCAACATTGATGGACGAAATGATCAAAACCATGATTATAATTGGCATTAATGACGAACCACTCCGTGAAAAATTGCTTGAAAATGAAAGACAATCCCTGGACAAGGTCATTGAATGCTGCATTATAACAGAAAGTTCCAGAAAGAATTTACAATTCATGAAGGGCAAAGAAGCGTCAACATCTGGTGGAAACTTACCAACCCAGCAGCAGGTGGACGCGGTAAAGCGAAGCTATACCATGACTCACACGCCGACCGGAACTTCAAGGACAGTTCAAATTCGAATGGCGGACAATTCTCAAGAACCAGGTCCAAATCAAGAAATGCTGGAAGAACAATAAGGAATTGTAATAGATGCGGTAAAAACCACAAAATTAATGCGTGTCCGGCGTATGGTAAAACATGTAACAAGTGTTTGGCTCCAAATCATTTTGCCAACATGTGTAAAAGCAAATCAAAGCGCATTAATGAAATTTATCAATGGCAAAATGGATTTGAAGTTGAAAACTTGTCAATTAATTCTATTAATTCAAATAATATTAATTATTGTTTTGTAGATTTATCAATTAATAGTAAATTAAGTTCAAAAACTAGGTTTAAGGTGGACACAGGAGCGTGTACAAATATAATAACATTAGGTAAATTACAAGAATCAGAGTTCGACACGAGGAAAATTCAGAGGAACACGGAAACGCTGGTGACCTACACAGGCGAGGAAATTCCGATCGTAGGTAAATGTTTTTTGAATCTAAAATTTAAGGGAAAATATTACAGAAATGCAGAATTCAACGTGGTAGTAGGTAGACATGAGTCCATTTTAGGTTTAAGAACTAGTGTAGAATTAGGCATAATTAAAATAGAAAATGACCCAAATATTAAAGTCATTAATGCAATCAAAAATGAAACTAAGGTATGTTATCAACAATTAATTAATAAATATACTGATATTTTTCAAGGAATAGGCAAAATTTGTAGAAATTATAAGATTGAACTCAAAGAGAATGCTATTCCGGTGTCTCATCCAATTAGAAATGTACCAATTCCATTACAGAATCAGTTTCAACAATGTTTGAATCAATTGGTAAATTTACAAATATTAGAAAGGGTGCATGGCAGTACAGATTGGCTAAATTCATTTGTATTAGTTCGAAAATCAAATGGTTCACTAAGAATATGTTTAGATCCTAGAGACCTTAACGCTGCTATTAAAACGCACACATATAAATTACCCACAGTGGAAGAAATTTGTACAAAATTAAATGGATCATCATACTACTCAAAATTAGATGCTACAAGTGGGTTTTGGAACATTCCACTTGACGAGGAATCGTCCAAATTGTGTACATTCGGTACCCCTTACGGCAGATTTAGATTTTTGAGATTACCCTTTGGAATTAAAACTGCTAGTGAGGTGTTTCAGGAATATTTCCAAAATATTTTCAATTTGAAAAATGTTCAAATATACATCGACGACATCTTAATTCATGCGCAAACTAAAGAAGAGCACGATGAAACATTAAGGAAAGTTTTCAAAATTGCTAGAGAACATAACATCAAATTCAATTTAGAAAAATGTGAATTTGGCATACAATCCGTAAAATATCTAGGGCACAAATTCTCAAAAGACGGTGTAGAAATTGATGAGGAATATATGAAGGCCATAAATAAAATGCCTGTTCCAAAAGACAAAAAAGAGGTACAAAAATTGTTAGGGTTGGTAACATATGTAGGGAAATTTATTAATAATCTTTCTGAAATTACTAAACCGCTCAGAGATTTGATTAAACAGGATACCAAATTTGCTTGGAATAATGCGCAGGAAACTGCTTTTAACGAATTAAAAAATTTAATATGTAGTAGACCCATTCTAAATTATTTCGACATAAATAAATGCACCACAATATCGGTAGACGCCTCAAAATTTGCATTGGGAGCTGTATTGTTACAAGATAACAAACCATGTGCTTATGCATCAAAAGCATTAAATGAAACGCAAAAACGTTATGCACAAATTGAAAAGGAACTTCTAGCTATCTGTTTTGGAGTAAACAAATTTCATCAATTCATCTAAGGGAAAAAGTTTATTGTTCAAACAGACCACAAACCTTTGTTGTCAATTTTCAAAAATCGCTGAATGCGTGTCCAGCCAGGTTGCAACGCATGATGTTGTCTCTACAAAAGTATGACATAGAATTAACATATAAACCGGGAAAAGAACTAGTTATTGCCGATACACTTTCTCGGTTAAATTTAAACGAAAAATTAGATGACAGTTTGGAGCTTGAAGCTCACGTTTGTTTAATTGATAAAAAAGTAATAATTTCTAACGAAAGAACTAAGGAATTAATTAAAGCCACAGAAGAAGACGAAGAGCTAAAAATTATTAGGTTATATATTCAAAACGAATGGCCAAAAAGTGTAACTAAAATTCTAAATTTAGTAAAACCATATTATAGCATAAGATCAGAAATAACGGAAAGTACAAATAAGTTAATTTATTTTGGCCAAAGATTAATCATACCAAAAACTTGGAGAAATAAAATTCTAAAAGACATACACACTGGGCACTTAGGAAAGAACAAATGCATTTTGCGTGCGAATTCTACTGTATATTGGCCCAATATTAACAAAGAAATAACAAATTTAGTTACTCAGTGCGATGTATGTAATAAGTATGCCAACTCGAATTTGAAAGAACCTATGTTAAATCACGAAATAATAAAAGCTCCTTGGCAAAAAATAGGCATAGACTTATTTGAACTAAAAAATGAAACATTTTTACTGGCAGTAGATTACTACTCGAAATTTCCCGAAATTGAAAACTTAAATAATAATTTAACATCAGCAAATGTTATTGAAAAACTTAAATCAATGTTTGCCAGACATGGAATTCCTAAGATTGTAATTTCGGATTCAGGTAGACAGTTTACTAGCCACGAATTCCAAAATTTTGCGAAAAAATGGAATTTCCAAAGTATTACAAGTTCACCACACTATCAACAAGCTAACGGTTTAAGTGAACGAACAATTCAATCAATCAAAAAGTCATTAAAAAAATGTAGTGACGAAAATGAAGACATATACTTAGCCCTGTTAGCATTTCGAAATACACCCATTCAGAAATCGTATGCACCTTCACAAATTCTAATGTCTCGTTATTTGAGAGACAATTTGACAATTGATGACAAACATTTGAAACCTAAAACCATAAATTTTCACAAGTTTAATAACAGCATCAAAAAATCCAAAGAAAATTAAAAAAAGGGGTATGACAAAAAAGGTGTCAAGATCAGGGATGAACTTAAAAATCAATCACTAATTTGGTATCAGGATGCACCGAAGAGCATTTGGAAAAAGGGTAAAATTGTAGAAAAAATATGAGATAGAACATATAAAATTGAAAGGGAGGATGGAAAAATGTTCATCAGAAATAAATTTTACATTCGTTTACGTCATGAAAGCAAACCAACAGCACACCTTCCACCTTTCCGAAGTAATTATGTGTTTGAACCTAAAACTACTAACACAACTGAAAATGTTAATCAAACCACTACACTTAAACATGTAAGATTTGCAAATAATGCACATGAAAATCCGTCACAAGTTAATGACAATTTTGTAAATAGACCTAAGAGACAAATTAACAGGCCAAATAGATTTAGTGATTATGTAATGTAAGATACATAATTTTGTTTAAACTAATTTCTTTTATAAAAACGGGAGATGTTATATGTATGTATGTAAGTAGATTTATAGTTGTGTATGTTAGGTTGCATATACTGTATACTTGAGTTGTAACTGTATTTTGGAAAATAAAGTCAGTCTTGAACTCAGCTTCGTTTAGTAAACACGTAACAGATCTGTAATAAGCACAACTCTATTTTTAATCACTATAAATGACATCATCCAAGACGTAAAGGCTCCTGTAAAAGCAAGCTTGTTTGCAGACGATGCAGTTATATATGATAAAGGCAAAACCTTAAATACCATACAGAACTTATTACAAAATGCTATCGACAAAATAGAAGAGTGGTCAAAACAACTGGTTTTAAATTTGCCACAGAAAAGACTAAATGCATTCTGTTTTCTAAAAGAGTGCCGAATATAATACCAACGCTGAAGCTGAATCACGGTACTCCAATTTGTAAGCAAAATAAAATTTCTTGGTGTAATATTTGATGAAAGGTTAACCTGGAAAGTTCATATAAATCATGTAAAACACACTTGTTCGACAAGGCTGGAATTGATGAAAACACAGGAAAATCATCACTGGGGAGCGGACACAAACCAATTGCTATATACAGAAACCTAGTCAGATCAAGGATTGATTACAGAATTATTGCTTATTCTAGCTGCAGAAAAACCTACTGAAGTAATCAAAACCATTCGAAACACAGCATTAAGAATTGCCATCGGATCCTTTCGCACCAGCCCGATAGAGAGCCTATATTGTATTGCAAAAGAACTGCTAATGGAACAACACATCAAACACTTATCTCTTTTTTATGCTGCTCGCATTTCAATATCTCCAAAAGATCCCAGTTATAACAATACTCTCTCAAACTGCTATAAAATAGTTTATCAGCTTAAGAAAATTATCCAACCTGCATTCTACCAACGCATTGACGCGTATCTCGAAGAAATCCAGTACGAATATCCACCTATTTCTTTTCTTCGTGAAACCTCTGTTCCACCATGGACTATCGCTCTACCAATAATAGATACCTCCCTAACCAGCTATCACAAAGCGAAACTCACCCCATCGTAATTCGTCAGTCGTTCTATCAGTTACAAAGGAAATATGCAAGCTTTACGTTTATATACAGGGTGCCCGTTTTTGGAGCTCCACCATGGGGATCTCGGTAACCATAAGAGATACGAGGTCGGTTAAATTGGGGCAAAGTTGCGCAATTTGGAGCTCAATAATATGCCGGTTTAAAATTTCAAAAATTCCGATTACCTCCGGAGATATCCGAAAAAAACCGGAATTTTGGAAATACGTTTTTATTTTTTCCTCGGCTTATTTGGTGACCTAATTCAAAATGAGTGACACTTCGTCATTGCAACTTTTCCTCCTCTACAACCTGCCGATGTCATATTTGAAATCAGACGTTTCGATTTTCGACAATCATCATCAACTTTGGTTTTTCTTATGGGCACTATCTTGGATTTTCACATTTTTGAATTCAGCTTTGTTTTCTGATTACGGTGATGTATCACATGTTAAGGTTCAGTGTTGCAGTTTGGGTGAAATATCAAAAATTCTGTTTTGCAAAGACTGCCTTGGATATAACATCCATACTTTTGTTTAACAAAGGCATTGTTGACAGTTCGATTTAAGTTGGCTTAACGTCACCTACAGTTACAAAATTAGTATAAATTTATTAACAAAATGCTCTTTTCAACTGAAGAAAAACGAGATATGCTAGAAATTTATTTATTTGACAGTAGGATATAAAAAAGGAGAAAATTATGTTTTAAATTTACAACATAGGATAAAACTAAATTTTGAGAAACAAGTAAATAAAGAAAATTATAAGAGGTGCTCGAAGGGTTCACCCTCCACTTCCAAGCACAGCTCTATGCGTCTTCTTAAATTCTGCATTGATCTTAAAACGTCCCTTCTTCTTATTTTGGTCCTTAAAGTTGTGATGATCTTCCTTCGCAGCTCATTAATATCGGCGGGTACAGATTTATAAATGAGATCTTTCATAGTTCCCCATAAATAGTAGTCTAATGGGGAAAGATCTGGTGAACGTGCCGGCCAACGTATGTCTCCACTGTTTGAAATGACTCTACCCGGAAATATTTCAGACAAATAATCAGCCACTCTCCTAGCATTATGTGGCGGAGCACCATCTTGCTGGAACCAAAGGTTATTCAAGCGGTTGAGGCAAAT
>CALNHX010010180.1:0-42586 GCA_940337035.1 Agriotes lineatus | reverse complement strand
GAGGTTAGGTTAGGTAAGGAACTGCAATTAGCAGCAAATGAATACAAACTATACAATAAAGATGAAATGTGGATAAACCAAAGTAAGGGAGGATCAAACGTGGACCTGGAGATTAAACCGAACGTTGAAAAAGGTTTCAGTTATGCCGGAATACTAAAAACATTGAAAGAAGGGATTGATATCGATGACATACAAATACAAGTCAACAAAGTAATGAAACTGAGTAACGGGGCTGTAAGACTAAACTTAAAAGAACACCAAAAAGGTACGATAGATAATTTCAAATGTTCCGCAAAACACCTGCTGGGAGAAAGCGCAACTAAAACTGAGATTGTAGGACCCAGGAAAAAAACGATCGTCATACGAAACATAGATCCAATAACAACAAAGGACGAAATACACTCCGCATTAAGAGATGTTCTTATGGACCCACAACCCTGCATAACAGTGCACTCACTAAAAGAGACGTATAGGGCAAACACGCAAGTAGCGACTGTTAGCGTAAAGGAGAAGTCTGCATACTACCTCTTAAAGAAGGAAAAAATCAGAATTGGATGGACTAACTGTTCCATACACGAATTTATAACACCAACCCGTTGTTACAACTGCCAGGGACACGGACACATAGCAAATATCTGTGACCGTGCCAAAAGAACACTAAAGGATATCTGCCTAAAGTGTGGAAAGGAAGGACACGCTGCAAACGAGTGCCTCAATGAAAGCCACTGCTTTGAATGTTACCAAGACGGACATCGGGCAGCTACAATGGCCTGCCCCATATACAGACAGGCAGTTAGGCAAGAAAGAAACAAAAGAACTGCCTTCACCGAGCCATTAAAATCAGGAAATTCGAATGAAGGGATTGAAAACATGCAGATACGGAGGGAGTGTGCTTCTCAAAACCCTGACCATGGAGCACCTCAAAATACTGCAGACTAACCTGCCCTGGCCCTCCTCTGAAAGACCACGGAGGAAAACCATATTGATGTAACAATCGTTGCAGAACCAAACAAAAACGGAATCAGAAATGGGCCATGGTGGAAATGTAAACGTGAAGATGTTGCAATTAGGGTATATAAAGATAAAAGAAACCTTGTAAACGATTTTGGCGAGGAGAACGGATATGTATGGATAAAAATGGGTAAATTATTCATTTATGGTTGCTACATATCCCCGAATATTCAGCTGGCAGATTTTGAACGGGAACTAAATAAGTTGAGCGACGACATAAAAGACAAAAGGAAATGTGGCCAAATAATTCTTTCCGGTGATTTTAACGCAAAAGCACATGCTTGGGGGTCTCCTCAAACGGATAAAAGAGGTCAAATCCTGATGGAATGGTTGGCCGAAAATGACCTAATAGTATTAAACACGGGAGATCAACCAACGTTTGTTAGAAGGGACCAACTCTCGCATATAGATGTAACTTTCAGCACCGAAAAAGTTGCTATGAATATAAAAAACTGGCATATCACGGAAGACGAAAACCTGAGTGACCACCGCAATATAGAATTTGAAGTTTGTCAAGACTCTGACACTCGCAACAAGTCTGATTATAGTACAGGATGGATAATCAAATCCAATCAGTTAAACCTCCTTGTAGACAACATTAACAAAGAAATAATTAAGAAAACGAACTCACAACTAAAATACACGGCAAATGAATTTAATTCGATCATGGAGGCAGCCTGCAATGACACTTTCAAAACAAAATCTAAATTATGCAAAAGAACCAAAAACTACTGGTGGAACGGAGAAATCGCCGAAGTAAGGAAAACATGTATAAATTCCAGAAGAAAAATGCAAAGAGGCAACGCAAATAACAGGTTGACACAGCAAGAGAGAGACTCACTAAGAAGCGAGTACACCAACAATAGAAAAGCTCTTAAATTAGAAATCATTAAAGCGAAAGAAGAAGCTTGGAAAGAACTATGCGACAAAGTAGAAGAAGACATATGGGGCGATGGATACCGGCTGGTCATGAACAAATTAAACCTAAGACCACAAATAAACCTAGACAGAAACGAAAAAATAGCACAAGTTAAAAAACTATTTCCACTAGATAAAACCCACGACTGGCAGCAAATCATAGGGCCAGAAGGAGAAGTAAGAGAACAAGATGGCAATGAAAACAATTTTACGGAAGAAGAAGTCAAACTGGTCGCAACTAAACTAAAAAACAAGAAAGCAGCCGGTCCCGATCATCTACCGGCCGAAGTAATTAAGGTAGCCTTAACACACTATACAGGCTATTGTACAAACATGTTCAATAAATTACTACAAGAAAGAAAAATCCCAAAAAGCTGGAAACTAGCTAGACTTGCATTAATTCCAAAACCAAAAAAAAATGAACAGACAAATAATAAGTATAGGCCAATTTGTATCCTGAACGTGGTTGCAAAGGCATATGAATACCTACTACTAAACCGCTTCCATGTCGAACTGGGTAATAAGGATAAACAGCTAAGTACAAGACAGTACGGCTTTCAAAAAGGTAAATCGACAGTTGATGCTATGGCTTTAATTAAGGGAATAGCAGAAGAGGTAAACCAGGGAGATTACAGATACCGAGACATATGCGTACTTATTTCGGACATCGAAAACGCCTTTAATAGCGCACCGTGGGACGGAATTGTCAAGGAATTAATACAGTGGGGAACACCGAGATATTTAGTGGAAATAACTACTGATTACTTCTCCGACAGGTGGCTTCAAATAGAAGAAGACCTCCATACGCAGATTACAAGAGGGGTTCCCCAGGGATCTGTCCTGGGGCCACTCTTTTGGAACATTTATTATAATCCAATCCTCGATCTAACCATGCCCCAGGGGGTTACGACAGTTGGTTATGCAGATGATGTTGCCGTCATAGTGAGAGGCAGAACAGCAGCAGAGTTACAAACAAAGGCAAACTGTGCCCTCAATAAAATCAATGAATGGGTGAAGACAAAAGGCTTAAAACTCGCACCACACAAAACAGAGGCTGTACTGCTAGTGGCAAGAAGAAAAATAGAGACAATGGAGGTATACATTGGCGATGCAACAATTATAACAGTAGACGTTCTAAAATACTTAGGGGTCGTTTTTAATAAAAACAGTTCTATGACAAAGCATATAGAACACATATCTATTAAGGCCCAAAACACAGCAAAACAACTGTCCAGGATCATGCCTAACAATGGTGGAGCTAGCTATGAGAAGAGGAAAGTTCTATAGTCAAAATTATACCCATTCGGAGTCACGTGACTTTTGTCTGTCTCTGTTCATCTTTAGTAAAATAGATGAAATGGAAGAAATTTGAAAAAAAGGCATGTCGATTCATAAAATTAATTTTAAAAATTTGACGTTTCTAATCTGTCAGATTATATTTTTCGTGTAAGTTATTGAGATAAGGGTAATAAAACCTAAAATTGTTGAGCCGAAAACTGGAAATTAAAAGAAACCATCGGACATGCGGTATAACGAGCAGTCACAACAATTAGTTTGAATATTATGCGTTTTTTTTTTATGAAGAGTACAATATTAATAATAGTAAATCAACAGTTTCACCCTCCAACGCTGTTCGCCGTGCTTCTCTTGCGTTAAATATCTCGGAGAGCACAATATACCGAAAATATGAGCCAGAAAGTGAAGAATGCAAAAACGGAAGTCGACGAAGCAGTCAAGACACTGTATATAAAATGTATGTAGCTAAAGAATTTGTAACCATAAAAAATCTAAAAAATGCTTGGTTGAAGAATCTGGAGATTTTTCACATTCAGTTTCTTCCCTAAATAGATTGTGCAAGGAAATAGGCTTCAAATGGCAATGTTCTATAACAGAATATGCATGCACAGAAATTGACTTAAAATTTGCTATACGCAGCAGGTTTTTAATGTAGCAGCTGACATCTTTATTATATTTACATTTTACGACATGTTATGTTTTCTTTAACCTGTAAATTCAGTTTGATTTCATATAAGAGAATAAACCCGTAGCAACCTTGTTTTAGAAATTGGCATATGTCAGGATAACCTACAAAACGGAATGTCATTTATTTCCCTAAAATTGCATTTTTAAGAATCGACATACGTAAAATTACTAGATTATCACGTGACTCCGAATGGGTATAATTTTGACTATAGCAGCGGTTGTCTACTCAATAGTTCTATACGCGGCACCCATTTGGGGAAAAATTGCAGAAACAAAGAAGTGGAGGACCAAATTAGAAAGCATACAACGCGCAATGATGCTACGAGTCGGAAGTGCATATAGAACAACTTCAACAGAGGCACTACAGGTAGTCACGGGGACACTACCAATAGATCTCATGATAATTGAACGGATCCGAATACACGACCAAAACGAAAGAACCAACAAAAAGGCATTAAGAGAAGAAATGGTAAATAAGTGGCAAAGGAGATGGGCTCAAACACATGAAAAAGCAGGTTGGACTAAACAACTAATAAGAGACATAGGAAAATGGATAAATAGAAGATACGGAAACATAGACTACTTCCTAACACAATGCCTCACTGGTCATGGCTGTTTTGGACCTTACTTAGTGAGAATCACAAAGGAAGAAGCGGCCGACTGCTGGTACTGCGAACAGATGGATAGCGCAGAACACACTAGGTTCCACTGCCCGAAGTGGGAAAGAGGAAGGACACGGCTAGAACTGACGGTAGGAGACAACATGTCAACCGAAAACCTGATCGAGCTTATGCTACAAAATAAAAGAAATTGGGACATAATACACAAATTTTTAAAGAATACAATGCTACAGAAAGAATCAGATGAAAGGATACGCCGAAGACAACTATAGATAACGCAAAAAAAAAAAAAGAATTATCAAGACGTAAGTAACATATAGATCAAGACAGCTCCAACCTGAAGTAATACTTTAGTAGTCCCGGGTCGGAGCGGTTCAGGGGGATCACTTGTGAAGTTAGCTACACGGCGCTTCCTACACCCCATTAAAAAAAAAAAAAAAAAAAAGGTTAGGTAAGGTAAGGTAAGTTTAGGTTAGGTAAGGTTACGTTAGGTTAGTTTAGATAAGGTTAGGTTAGGTTAGGTAAGGTTACGTTAGGTTATGTTAGGTAAGGTTATGTTAGGTTAGGTTAGGTTAGGTGTGGTTAGGTAAGGTTACGTTAGATTAGGTTAGGTTAGGTAAGGTTAAGTTAGGTTAGGTCAGGTAAGATAAGGTTAGGATAGGTTAGGATAGGTGGCGCGCAGTGTGACTTGTTATTAGTCTTCGGTGAGGTACGCTGCGCGGCGCCCCGCCGAAGGCCCCAGAGTGTTTTCCACGAAGAAATTTTTTTTTCACGCTTCGCAATTAATTTTCAGTCGGATGGTCCCTTATTTTCGTATATATTTTGCTTATGGCTGGGGGACGTTTTCAAAAACTTTATAGTGTTGTATCTCAGTAACCATTAGTTTAGGTTAGGTTAGGTTAGGATAGGTTAGGTAAAGTTAGGTTAGATTAGGTTAGGTGGCGCGCGCCGGAAAAGCAGAAAGTAAAATAGCGGCACTTACAAGAATGCCGAATGCCATATGGAGTGGAGCGATGAGGATAAAGAGACACCGAAACATGCTAACAAGCATACAACGAAGAGCTCTGGTAAGGATTGCCAGTGGTGGAAGAGAGGCAGCGGCTCTACAATAGACCAGATGGCAAAACGAAAGAAGCAAAGCAGGAAGAAAAGACCACACCCTGAGGAGATCGCAGGAAGAATGGGAGCTAATTAAAAACGTGAGAGATTGGATAAACTGCAGACACAGGAAACTGGATTACTTCCTAACGCAGTTCCTCTCAGGGCACGGAACTTTCGGCGTGTACACCCAGAGGATCAAGAAGACAGAGACAAGCAAATGTGTGTACTGCCAACATGAGGACACGGCAGAGCACATAATATTCCAGTGCGACAGATGGCAACTTGACATCGGGATGCTATAGATATCATGACGAGCAACAAAAGAGCCTGGCAAAGCGTACACCGTTATATCAGGAATGTTATCGCTCAGAAGGAAAAAGAAGAGAGAGCCAAACAAGCGCAAGATGAGTAGGGAAGAATGGGACTAACAGTGAATTAGATGGTGGCAACAGACAGTACTCTTCAGCGCTGATGTAAATTACAATATGATCCCAGTGCTCTCGAGCGAAACGGGGGAGGTTTTTAGTCAGTAAGAATCTGACACTACTCGGCAGTACGGGCTGACGAGTGTCTTTCTGAAGATTTTCCTCCTTCACGAAAAAAAAAAAAAAGTAAGGTTAGGTTAGGTTAGGTGGCGCGCAGGTGACTTTTATTAGCCTTCGGTGAGGTACGCTGCGCGGCGCCCCGCCGAAGGCCCCAGAATGTTTCCCACGAAGAAAAAAATAAAAAAAAAAACTTTATAGTGCTGTATCTCAGTAACCATTCGTCTGCCCCGAATGTCCCCAGCAGCAATATTGTTCAGCTCGACGAGACGCGTCGAATGGTGTATAGCACATGTCGATCAGAGTTGGTCGCTAAACTAGATTCTTACCCAGAATTTTGTTCAGGCAGGCCGAGTTTCCTGCTAACTGCTGACTCAGGAGTTCCTTTTAGTGAGACTTTCCGAGCGGTCCGCATAAGTCAAAGAGAGAACGATTTTAAGTAGCGTGTGCGCCTTTCATTTGGTTGTAGAACTTCTTCCCAGAGCGATTGCATTCTGATCCCCGCTACCATCGTAAGAGCATCAAGAACTGTGTCGATTTTCGCCCCCGGCAGCCTCACGTTATGCTGCCGGGGTGCCTTTTAAAGAAGTTGAATTCTTGATTCCGCTTTAAAAATAAACTGTGTATTTTTCATCGGTTTTTGTGCCTATGGAACTGTGTGCTTTTCGTCGATTTTTGGTGCCTTCTGAAGAAGTTAATACAAGTGTTAGGACGGTTGGTCGTGGGACTGTTGTTGAGCATTGTAGGCCTGAAATTCTCGGTTATCGCAAAGTGGCAGCCGTTTGATGGATTATCGTGGGAATTCCAATAACAGGTTTATTTGTGCATACTGAAGCTTCCGTTTAACATTTCGAGACCTGCCTTATCGCCACGGACTTTGAATTTACCCTCGTGGGGATGTTAGACCCAGACCGCTTCTGTCAGCAGCTTCTCGTTGCTATTATGCAGCTTCTTCAGGCATCTTAGGGCAGTTTGGTTGGGAGACAACCACTTGCAACTCTGCTGGACGTCGAATGCCACTAAATAAACTCCTTCAGGTACCATTATTGTTTTGTTTATGTACTAGATTTATTGTGAGTAGTTTACAGTGCACGTAGTGTCCCGTCAATGTGTCTGACAGTTGTGCATAATGTTATCGTAGCATTTAGCTTAATTGCTGTCATACTTTATGTTCCTGTTTAACCTAACGTTGTGGCAATTGAAGTGTTTGAGCCACGTGTATGTAATTAATGTCAAGTACCCTTGTTATTGAGTCAGTATTGTGATTATTGAATGTTGTTACCATTTGCGAGTCATTTCGCATTCCGTTCATCTGTACTCAAGTTTACTGTATTTAACTAATTTAAGACGTTACGTAATATAACCCAACCCTCACTAACCCATGTCGTCTTTATTTTTGTTCTAAACTCTTGTTCATTGGCATATTATTGTTAATATAGTTAATTTTTATTTAATGATGTTTTTCATTTGTCGTTTACGACATTTGTATGTATTTCTCTGTTGTAAAACGAGTTTAGCAGCAGCACAAGTCAGTTTCCCGCAAGGTAAGTCAGTGTTGTACATGACTCTTCCACCAAACAATGCCAAGTTAGAAGTAGAAAGGTGGGTTCACTTACTTCCACTTTCACAGTGAGTTCACCTGTGTTGTTGAGTTTCCTTGATTTAATCAAAAAGTGGTGGCGCTCAAATTATTTAACATCTTTTAGCTCGTTTAATGGATCGCAGCCCTAATCCTAAGGTAGTAAAGAATCCGTCCTTGTCGCTGAGCATCCTTAAAGCTGGAACTTTTTGTTACCGTACATCATAACAAGGTTAGGGCTGCGTTTTGGTGTACAATTTCCCGATTGTGTCGTAAAGTAGCTTTTTGTGGGTAACAACTTAATTAAAAATGTTGTTAATTACAAAATTACTGAAACTGGATACATACATAAAAATTACTAAGTTCCATTTTCTATTCTGCTTAAATATGGCAACTTCGTCATATTTTCTAACCTAAAAGTATTTGGCAACCATAACCTCAAATGTAAACCTCGTTTAAACACAACAAAGTAATTTTACACAGCTAAATTGGGGAAACTGTCATAGCCAACCTTCATGCCAAAAAGATGTGAACAGAGTATAGGTGAGTATATCTGCTGTGGTACCTCAATTACATGAGGTCACACACAACCACCTGTGTCTCCGTCGTAAATGAAGTAATTTTGTAGGAACACCAGTCACATAATTCCTTCCGTGTGAGCATAAGCTTAAGGGGCAACACTTTTCATTGTGTAGTAGGTTAGGTTCTGTTCGTTATTTAACACAGATTGAGGCAAAACTAAACTTGCAAATCTCGAATTTGACATAGACTGACAACACTACATAAATATATAAAATAAAACTGTAGAGGTTTACGGCCTACATAATACAACTGATATCAGTGTGATTATGCCTTCATAATAAGTGAGTTGTGGAAAAAAATTCTGAAGATTTTAATTTCTCGACGCCAGCGAGGCGTTTGTTTGGCATACAGGTGTTTCCCATTCGTATGCGAAAATGCGCTGAACAGTGCGACGTCACTCCATATACTTCCATGGGTCCAAGAGACTACACATCTTAAGTAACGCATGCGTGGATTCATCTGGCATTTTAGCCCGGAGCGGGATTCAGCGACGGGCCTTGTGGTCGATGCGAAGCCTGGCCGCTTCATAAGTCAAAATTAGCGAAGCTACATTGTTGGCTATCGCTAAGCCCCTGTATAAGTGACATGCTGATGAATGTTTGGCCAAGGGTTTCTTCTTGTACCGCAGAGCTAGGCACCTCCAATCACGCGTGAAGCGGATTTTAAAAAGGGGAACCCCGTTTGTGTGCTGACTCATCATTGTAATAAAGTCACAATTGTTGTACCGAACCTGCCTATCGTAAGGTGCTTCATTCGTAACCGTCCCGGAGATATAATGGCGTCACACCTGCTTGAATATCGCCCTTTATGCAATTTCCTGTCGTTCTTTTTGAGGTAATAGCTGAGATACGACCTGCAGCTTGAGATGAACAACGTAACTGGAATGTCTGAATCCCTCCGACAGGTATTTGTTAGTTAATAGTATTTGTAACACAGATAAATTTACAGTGAAGTGATTTGGAAGTGTCACCTTGGCACGCTGTGCCATTGTTTATTCAAATTGTAAGATGTTGAACAGAACTTATCACCGTGAAGTGAATTTTTAGTCTTTGATGTCATTTGTGATTGTAGTAACGTAGTTCCTTTGTGAAAATTTAAAGTTGTCACCGTTTCTGAAATACATAGTTATATCGTTTGTTGTCATTTTACCGCCTGTGTCTAGTTTAAACGTTTCGCATATTTTTAACTGGAATGAGTAATTCTTTTAATGTTTATTGTCACCTACAAATTTTTCTCCATCAATAGAGTCCTTTGTTAATTATTGGTGTTCTTCATTAACGAATTGATGATGTTTGCATGTCTATTTTGGTGTATTTTTCCGATGTACAGGGATTCAGACGGCTATAACCGAATGCAAGTCAAGGTGAGTTCAACCCAGCTGTTCGCCGATTTGCCAAGGTAGAAGTAGAAAGGGGGCTTATTTCCTTGCACTTTCAGAATGAGCTCCCTTATGTTGTTTTCTCGATTTAGCCAGAAACTGGTGGCGCTAAACATTAATATCTGTATTTCGTTTATCGGATTGTGGCCCTAATCTAAGGTCGTAAAGAACCCCGCTTTCTCACTGAGCGTTTTAGAGCCGGCACCTTTTGTTACAGCCCATTGTAACGCAGCTGGGGCTGTGTAATTTTCCCGATTTTGTAGTTTTTATATGTGAACAAACTGGTGGTTTTGTTTTAAAGAGCAGTTTATGCTGTAACAAGCTGGCACACCAATATGGTGCCATTGTTCTTTTGTCGTAAAGCTGGTTTAGGCTGTAACACACCATCTAGAACAATTTTTACTCATCACATAAAAAAAAGGGAAGTGATCGCTCGTCATGTAAAAGGTGCTGGAAGTTTAACATTTCAATGATTTACAGAATTTCTCAACTTCTATACTTAATTTTTTTGAAATTATTAGTTCCTTGATACCATTTATGTTATTAAATAAGGACTGGCTACGTATGTTGGCATGCTAAGAAAAAGATAAGAAGTATAAAAGTAAAGAACTACTAATATATTCCCACCCTCTAATAAAGATGAGAAAACAAAAAGAATGAAAAGAAATCGAAGAATGAGACAGTCTATGTGAATAGAGTGCAAACACACCTTGGATTGTGCGCAAAAACACTGGGACGGTCTTTATGCTTAATGCGCTGAGAGGTAGAGACAAACATTCTGTGGTGTTCCGCGGGCAGCGCCTGTAGCAGTTGACTGGGACACGAGCCGGACCTAAAGACACACACACATGCACAAGCTGCTATTTACATGCACGTCCGCATGGCAATTTTGTTACCAATATTAAATCTACGTTAAGATTTACAGACTGTTAAAATTAAAACAGTCTGGCAGATATTATTTGTATCTGTGTTTCTACTAAATTGTACAAAGTTAAAAGTTACGTTACCTCTTCAAACGTGGTCAACAGCACAAAATAAAAGTATTCTTAGTTCTTACAATTAAAGCATGCAAAACCACAGGAGTTAGCGGTTAGCGGACGAAGCGCGACACAGGGGCACAGTACCTGACGTGAACAGGGTGCGAAGTGGGCACAGGTACAGAGCTGTCTTCAAAAACAGGATTATCCATGGAGTATGACGAGGCAGGAGGAGACTTAGATCTCTTAATGCTCGTTAAGCGGCGCATGAGACTCACAGTACCCTTTTCTTTGCGCTCCTTTTGCTGTCAAAGCAAGCACGAGAAAATATTAAAACAATGCGCACATATAGTCCAGGAGAGATTAGGCCCAGCTTTGAAGAAACTGCGATAGAAACAAGTTATTGTATTGTGTACAGATAATGGACCAAATAACATCACATGTTCGCTCTTATTGAATGACGGCTAAATTAATTTAATTCTTTTTCAAAGTCACTTGTATATACACACTTATATACAGGAAACGAGGTATCAAATTATAGACTAAAAAATCACAGAATAAACACCTAACAGACTTAGAAGTGACACTTGCGGCAGCGCCTTTGATGTTCGAGTAACCGATTTCAGCCATGGCGGCCATATTGAAAGAGAGTAGATTAAGAATAATATGTTGGTGGCACTGTAAGTCTATGTCAAATTCGAGGTTGGCAAGTTAGGTTTTGCGTCAGCCTATGTCAAAACTGATGCAAAACGTAACCTGCTAACCGCGAATTTGACATACACTTACAGTGCCACCAACTATTCCGCAAGTGTCGCTTCTGAGTCCATTAGGTATTTATTCTGTCATAAAATATTCCTTGTAGAGACACATGTTGTATATGTCATAAATTTCAGATTATATAACCTCAAAATATTGTGTTTAAAAGCCAGGTTTACACTATGAAAACTGTTAAAACAGGGCTGTGTTCAAGAACGTTGTATCATCGCACTGGCGTGTCGGTCAACTCACTTATTCTTACAATGAAACACAAGGATATCCGGCGCACCAGTGTGATTAAGCGACGTTATCGAACTCAGCCAAAAAATTAAACAAAATGTGAACGAATTATATTGTTCTCCTTAGCATAGAATTTCGGCTTAGACCGCGTAGTATTTGTATATGAACACCCAGCATTTTCTGGCTTAATGTGCCTTGCACCTTGTGAAGTCGAGCAAAAACCTGCGCGATGGCCATGCTCTTTGGTGGCTCGTGTATTTACAGAAATTGATTATGATTATTTTAACAGAACAGGCTGTAAGATTTTGTCGATGAAATATTGAATGATCTGATAGTTTTTCTTAAAAAACATTTCTCCATTTCCACATTAAATTACAGAAATAGTAGTAGTATCATCAAGTAACACCAATTCTAGGTCAAAAACGTACATGTGTGAGGGGATTATATTTTTATCTCGCCACCTTCACATCTACCATGAGATAAAAAAAAATGATTCTGAGCAGGCCTTGATATGTGTTATACGTTTGGCAGTACTGAAGTGTATTGTCAGTCTATTAGTCCATTTACTTGACATCTGCACTGTCAAACTGACATTATGTTGGCACCACTGCTATTTTTCAGATTTTAACAATTAAATTACTGTACAGTCTAATAAAAAAGACATTATTTTTGAGGTATAGTAGAAATGTTTTTTAAATTTGACACTGACAGTGCAGATATCAAGTAAATGGACTATATGTCAAATTCGAGATTTGCAGGTTAAGTTTTACGTCAGTGTTAATTATAGTCTCTTAATTAATAAAATAGAATTAAATAGTTAACACAAGGGGAGTTGAAAAAATGAATTTGTATTTAGCAAGAAATGTAGTACCTTTTTGGGTTATTTAGGTAGAGGAGGATAAAGGAATGTATCGAGACGCAATGACATTTATTTTTAATTTCATACTTTTCTGTCAAATTAGAAATGTAAAGTCCTCAGGTCAATTTTATGAGTTGTAGTGACAATAACTGTCTTTTACATTTTTATTTAATTTTTTTTGTATTTTTTCTGTACATTGTGGTGTAACAAAACATCAGGGACCAAAATGAATCAAAATTATAATGAGATAATAATTATAATAATCAAATTCAAAGCCTCCTCAACCTACAATTTCCAATCACGATATGATATTGATTCCCTCCGACACCAACAAACCAAATAATTTAATTGAACATGACTAGAATATGGAAGATACTTCCTAGGCAGACTAACCAATGATCTTATAATTAATACAATTAATAAACAATTTGTTGGTTTAATTAAAGATATTGCAATATTGGACGTACAATTTGTGACCTAATAGAAAAATTGAATTATTTTTATCCAAATGTGAACATAATTATGACTTACATATTAACCAAATAATAAGAGAAACCCAATATTTTATGACAATCAATATTAATTTCCTAGCAATTTTACGCTGTTTTTTGGGTATTTTGCTATACAAAAAAATTAAAAATATTAATATTAATACATTCAATGACCAATTTGATTTTGGATTTTTGTATTTCCCACTCAGAACCACAGATCTAAGAGATAGAGTAACAAGCTCAACACATCACCAAGACACACACCTCACACAATGGTTGATGCGCATTGTACTGCCAGACGCAAGACCATAAAGCACCAGCCTCTACACCGCAAGGTAAAATGAGGTTACCAACAATACAGACATACACTCAGTTAATTGTATATGATTTTTATTCAAGGGATCATGTACAGGGTATTTGTTCAAATTTTGACAGCTTCTAGCGACTTTGTTATTCCAGATAGAAAAAATTTTTTCACTTATAATACCATGAGTAGTCAAAGTTATGTCGACTATTTTTGTGGTGGTGTCACGAATGTCCATTGCGCTTTGGTACGATTAGGACGAGTGCGATAGCACGAGTCCTAATCCAAAGCGCAATGGACATGAGTAGTGATACCACCGCAAAAATAATCTACTTAACTTTGACTAAGAATGGTATTCGAGGGACTATTTAATGAACCAAACTACTTTTTCAAATTAGTTTTCAGTAAATCTAGCAACAAACTACGCAATTTCTATAGTAACAGAACACTAATATTGACTTTTTCTAATAAAAATCGCATTTGTTAAAAATAGTCACTTGAATACCTTCTAGGAAGATATATCCACTGATATTTTTTTGATTGGTCAAGAAACGTCAGAATTCTGGATTTTCATTGGTTACTTTTTGACCGATGACAGGTGAATTGAATTGTCAGATAAAAATTGTAGGGTATGATTCAAACCGTCTGAATTTGCTACTTAAAGAAACAATTGAGCATCACGGGTGAACTTTTTGACTTATTGTATACTTTTTTTTAATGTAACACCCTATATATTATGTGTTTATTGGATAGCGCTTAAAATTCTCTTTTCAAAAATATGTAAGTTGTCTATAATTACTTCATCCATTGTTGAAATATTCGCTATTAAAGAATCAAAATATTACTAATTTACTATATGAAATAAATCACAGTAACCATTGAAAAACAAAAGTTAACAAATAATGACATTACTAGCGGCATGCGGCATGGAACATTTAGTTGTCAATTCGTTTTTAAAATTGTTTTTGGTATTAAAATTGTTGATTATTTCAACGGTTACTGTGATTTATTTCATATAGTAAATTAGTAATATTTTGATTCTTTAATAGCGGATATTTCAACAATGGATGAAGTAATTATAGGCAACTTATATATTTTTGAAAAGAGAATTTTAAGCGCTATCCAATAAACACATAATATATAGGGTGTTCCATTAAAAGAAAGTATACAATAAGTCAAAAAGTTCACCCGTGATGCTCAATTGTTTCTTTAAGTAGCAAATTCGGACGGTTTGAATTATACCGTACAATTTTTTTCTATCTGGAATAACAAAGTCGCTAGAAGCTGTCAAAATTTCAGCAAACACCCTGTACCTCAAGAATGCAGGACTGTTCATCCATGGATAATTCAACCAGGACGATTCATCCCCGGACGATTAATCCCAGAACAATTCATCCAACGAACTGCTCATCTAAAGGACTGTTTATCCATGGGCGGTTCCCAACATTGTTAACCCAACCTAATCCAATCCTAACGCATTGGATGAAGTGTCTTTTGATGAACCACCAATGGATAACAGTCCTCTAGATGAGCAGTCCGTTAGATGAATCGTTCTGGGATGAATCATCCGTGGATTACACGTTCGGACACGGTACCTAAAGTGTGTAAGTTTAAAATATTTAGTATTGTGTTGAAAAACCAAGCAATTTAACAACAGTTTATTGGTGCTTTATAAAAAGAAGGTTATAAAACAAAACAAAAGAAAAAAAGATCACTCAAACACAACGGCCAAACAACATTTCTGTAAAATGCTGTTCATAATAAATTTTTTACAAATTATTATGGGCTATGCCCTTGAAGAATGCGGAAGATAGTATATTACATAACAAGCTGAGAAGTGGTGTATATCGTGCGAGTATATTTGAGAAACGAGGCGAAGCGCAGCGCAGCCGCGTGACTTAAAATACGAGCGTACAATACACTTTCGAGCGAGTTATATGTACACTATTTTTCCCACAGCCAGAAAAAAGTATATTACTCTACAAGTTGAGAAAAGTTATGTTTTTCTGAACAAGTATGGCTGGTTTGAGTATGAGCATTAGCTAGTACTTAAACGGCCATACAAGTTCAGAAAAACCACTTTGAGTATACTATTTTATCGCATTTAATAAGAAATGTAAAATATTAAATTTTTACATACACGTGACACTAACTATCAAAACATAACCAAGATGAGCATAACTCATTCATATGTACTAAAGCAGTACTTCTCAAACTATTTAATGTGGCGGACCGGTATTATTTTTACTAATGTAAGACGGACCGCTAAATTTATTAACAAATGAAAAAATAACTAAATATAAGTAAATTATTCATAATTTTAAACGAAACTACAAAATAAACATAAACAGTTCAACCAGCTTCGTACAACATTGCATTAATGTGATAAATGAGCTTGCTTATTCTTGGTAAGTTTCTCTATTCGTGGTTCAGTAAGGTCACTAGATCAACACACTAAGTGTAAGGTACTGCCATTCCACTTTGCGTGAGAAAAGTGTAAGATAAAGATAACAAATACAAATTTCCCAAGTGTAATAGGGAAGACACTAGTTTTTAGGGATTTTCTTTTTGGTGTAATGGCACTGCTGTAAAGTCAAATTATTGTTAGTTCGTGTTTTTTATCCCCAGTTTGAGAAAACTGTGCGACAAGGGCAGATATAAAAAAAAATCACTAATGGCGGTACCTTACACTTAGGGCCGGTTGCAGAAAGCAATGTTAAGTCTGGTGTTAGCTAACATGACGTCAAAGTGAACAAAAACGAATCAAATCTCAAATGCTTATGGTAACGAATACATTAGTAAACAAAATTTGATGCGATTTTGTTCACTTTGACGCGACGTTCGCTAACACCAGACTTAACATTGCTTTCTGCAACCGGCCCTAAGTGTGTTAATCTAGGGACCTTATGGTTTAATTGATGACAGCGCCACGCACAATATGGGACGAATCTTGATACTATTCCTATATCTTGGGGTGGTAGACTGACAACATAAACGAGTCGATTGTCGAAATCAACAATCGACTTCGTGGACCGGCAACATCTTGCTCACGGACCGGCACCGGTCCGCGGACCACCACTTTGAGAAACACTGTACTAAAACACAATAAGCAGCTCCAGTTGATGTTATGCGTTTGGCAGTACTGAAGTGTGTTGTTGGTGACACTGTAAGTCTATGTCAAATTCGAGGTTAGCAGGTTAGGTTTTGCGTCAGTCTGTGTCAAAACTGACGCAAAACCTAATCTACTAACTTCGAATTTGTCATAGACTTACAGTGTCAGCAACAATACACTTCAGTATTGCCAAACGTTGCTAGACAGAAAAGTGTTGCTAATGATAAAAGTACCACGTCTGATCGATTTTGAATGAAGAAATGTAGATTTCCAAATGAAATGCGATAAAATAAACATTTTTGCAAGTTAATGAATGACAGCTTTATTGTGACAACTGACAATTCAGTAGATTGACCGTAATTTTTAGGTCAAAATGACATACTTTGAGTAGCTTTTAGGTTAAAATCACATATTGTCAGCAATATTTAGGTTAAAATGACTTATTTGGCCGACTGTATAACTGTGAATTGTGCATTTTTGTTATAACGACCAGGTGAATGCGTGTTGGCGTGAAAAAAAACTCTTTACTGGCATCAAAAGTTGATGCTCAGCGATATCCTGAACAAAGTCATCCACACAGTGTTGAGTTTTGATAGATTACAGGTAACATTTGACATAACTGGGAACGTTTAATGCAATTGAAAATCTTCACTGGAGTACACATTAACTTAGTCTCAAGTTAAACTTTGTTCAGTCATAGGTGTCAAGAATTTTTCGCAAAAATTGGATCACAATGATTTTAAAAATCGATTACATTGTGAATGGGCCATTAATCAACATCAAGAACAAGGAAACTCTTTCGATTTCGTATTACTTACGGATAAAGTGACATTTTACCAGAATGAATATGTAAATCGAAATAATTTCCCTTATTATGCTACACTAAATGTTTATTTTAATATATCAGTAGATCATCAATATAGATCAGGGATGAGCAACACGCGGCCCGCCACTTTTTCTCGTGCGGCTCTTCAAAGATTCTACCTTTTGACTTTTAAAAATTCCTGCAGTGTCCATCAGCCTCATTGTACCCTATTTCTCGTTAAATAATCTTTTTTTCACATATATCTTTCGCCGTTTTTTTAATAGTATTTCTATTAATGAGCGTTTTATTTTTATAATTTTTATACTAGGTTTATTTTGTTAATAAAGAGATAATTTGAGTTCATCATTCAGTGTTTGTATTATCACAAGTCTCCTACATGCGGCCCGCACATTTTTAAATTTGTTGCTGGCCCATTGTAAAAAAAGGTTGCTCATCTCTGACATAGATTGTCACTAAAAGTCTGAGCAAAATCGGTGAGAGATGTTACATTTAAAAAAAAAAAATCCTTTTGAAAATGTTCAGAGTGGTTCCTTCTAAATAACTACCCTGTATAATTCATATAATTTAATCAAACTGTTTTACTATGACACGATAGAAGCTTACTACGGCCTGTTGAACACTTAATTTCGTTCTTTAATTAGCTTAAATGTCCCTACAATTTTTTAAAGATGGTTGTAGTTTCTTTATACAAAAAAAATGGATAACTTTGCAAAACCGGAGAATTTAAACACTACATACCACAAGAAAAAAAAACAGATAGCAGATAAGAATATAAATTTTAAAACTACAGTATGATCGAAAACTTTCAACGTCTAAAGGGCTGTGGAATTATTTTGTCAAAAACTTTTGTTGGCAGTCGTGGTAGTAAAAGTCACATTGGCATTTTATATCTGTCAGTTTAAGGTTATGTCAGGATTGTCATTTCAACAAATACAAACATTCTTCTTGAATAGATAAAAATGTTAGTAACAATAGTAATTTACGTAACAAGTATAGAAAGTGGAGCTTTTCAGTACGAGTGAGATGTTTCCGGAAGAGGCCGTTAGGCCGAGTCCGGAATTTCGAGACGAGTATGGAAAAGCCACTTTCATACGATTTCGTACAATATTTTTTCGTACACTAGCATACAAAACGGAATACTAAATTTATCCTCGTATATAGCAAATAAGTAGAGTAATATTAATGTAATGTAATATTATATGTGTTGTAACTAAGGAAACGTACGGCAAAGTGCTACTTTGCCGTACGAATACCGCAAAATACTACTTTGCCGTACGAATACCGCAAAGTGCAACTTTCTGATTAATAAATTGTACGGCAAAGTAGCTCTTTCAATGCTAGTGTACGAAAAAAACAATTACGGCTATTCAAAATGATTTGCTGCATTTTCCATATACAGAACCACCTAGTGCTCGGCATTAAACATCCTGTAAAAGTTTGTCTGTCAAAATTGTATAGGTTACATTATTAAGTAGCTTTGCTCATCACTGCCAACATAAATTGAATTTTAAAAAATTCACAGCCCTCTAGATGTTGAAAGTTTTTGATCATACGGTATTTGTATCTCGTTTTCAATTTTTTAAATTTTAAACTCACTTTTCAGATGTGCTTCAACTACCAAGCCTCTGTAGATGAAACCAGTTTGGTTTTGGAACATGTTGTCACCCTCTATTTTACAATAAATGTTCGTGGAGAAGACTATTTAGTTTTATTGCTTCATATATCTAAAGATTTTAAAAAAATGGATACCTATTGAAAATTATTTTAAATAATTAAGCTTGAAAGATTATGAAACTTTTATATGTAAATATTTGTTGTATTTTAAATGACAAATATATGAATCAACAATGCACTATGGACTCGCACTGTATTTTTAAAAAAGAAAGAAAAGAAGCTGATCAATGTTATATCTCTCAAGCAAACAAATGTATAACATTATCATAAGCTACATTCCTACTGGATAAATAATTTATTAGATTTTAGAATTTATGTGTACTACTGATACAGAGCAAAATGATAACGAAATATGGGCTGTCTAAAGAAAAGATGAAGAGATCAATAATAGAAAAGAAAACTATACTATATCGTCATAGTACGTAAGAGATCTTGGTTCAAAACAAGCAGAGGGTAAGTGGAAATATTTTTTTTTGCTAGATATCACAAACTACAGAGGGATCAATAAAAAAACCAATTAGGGTAGGGTGTGATAATGTGTTATATGTTTGGCAGTACTGAAGTGTATCGTCAGTCTATGTCAAATTCGAGATTTGCAGGTTAAGTTTTACGACAGTCTGCGTCAAACAACAAACTAACCTACTAATCACTGTCAGTGTCAAATTTAAAAAAAATGTCTTGACTGTACCTCAAAAATAATGTGTTTTTTATTAGACTGTACAGTAATTTAATTGTTAAAATCAAGAAGACTATACTAAGGAGATGCAACTTCCTATGACGGCTGTATAAAAGCGGCCCTTATGTCGGGGATAGCCGTCGCGGCGCTGTCGACAGCGTGTACTGTCGTTCGAGAGTTGGAAGCGAGCTAAATTAACCTGTAATCGCGGTTAATAGTCAGTTTACGGTTGTTAATCCAATGGAGTGTATTTCAAGTGTGTTATTAATTGTTAAAACATGGTCCGAATTTCCAGTTACACTCAGCAAATGTTTGACATTGACAGTTCACGAGTTTTGTGAATGAATAATTGTACACCACGGCCGCCTTACTTGTCAGCTTTTAGCGGTCCGCTTCGAAACCGGAGTTGCGTGTCCTTAGTATAGTGTTCTTGGTTAAAATGTGAAAAATAGCAGTGGTGCCAACATAATGTCAGTTTGACAGTGCAGATGTCAAGTAAATGGACTATAGACTGACAATACACTTCAGTACTGCCAAACATAGAACACATATCACAGCCTGCCCTAATTGGTTTTTTTATTGATCTGTCTGTATATTAAAAAGAGACAGAGACATGGCCATTACTTTTTTCTAACTATAATAGTAACTGAACTAGTCTGGAAAACATACAGTGCCTTCATAAATGATCGTTTTTGAATGGTCATTATTTTCGTGCCATTTATTTATGTTGGTTGCACTGTAAGTCTGTCAAATTCGAGGTTAGTAGATTAGGTTTTGCGTCAGTCTGTGTCAAAACTGACCGAAAACCTAAAATAATGACTTCGAATTTGACATAGACTTACAGTGCATCAACAGAAATAAATGGCGCCAAAATAATGACGATTTAAAACGTTCGATCATTTCTGAAGGTACTGTACAAAATAATATGGACACACCGTACTGGTTTTGAAATTGCGCTCATCCAGATGCTAGTTGGAGACCAAGAGATTTTTAATATCAGAATTTAATACTCTTCTAAGTATGAAAATGAAAAAAAAATAAAACTATTTTTTCACCATTTTTCAACGTATTGGCAGTTAATTTTCAACAAGAACGAACTTATACGTTATTAAGCACATTTTTCTGCACAATATCATTTCTATAACAGTTTTTTCGACCCTAAATCATACAATTCCTGGACTAATATAAGTAACAAACACGATACAAAACAATTAGAACCACTCGTGACTTTATTAAGAATAACACGTGCACTACACAACTACGCTACAAAAATAGATAAAAGGGCAACGTAACTACAGCAACGGAAAACACACAGACAACAACCACTTGACAAATAAAAAACCAGCAACAAACCTTGTCAACAGACTTGCCAACGGTAGCACAGTTAGTAGGCAAATGAGGCGAATTAGCGACGCCGGACATGATAGCGCTGCTGCTGCGGCCCAACGGCACAGCAGCACTGTCCTGCTGTCCATGCCAGCTGGACGAAATGGTATTTGTGGCAGTGGCGGGGCTGGCAGACCTCGGGGGTAAATCGGGAGGTAAGCTGTTGGCACTTTGGCGCAGCTTGCCGCTACGAGTATAACTTACAACCGATTTTGAGTCGGAGGAACTTTCACCGGACCTTGAGGGTGGCTGAGGACTCCTGGGGGCCCCTCGCGCCAGGGTCACGTAGTTTCCAGGGAAGACGCCACACTTCTGGGTTCGATTCGAGGTGCCCTTGAACCAGCCATCCTGGCAGCGTTCGGTGACGATGTAAATCCCACCCTTGCGTAACTCCAATTCGTCCGCTTTCTGGGGTTTGTAAGGATACAAAGCCACATAGGCCGCTGGCAGCTGCAAGCCGCTGAGGTTTGCGTCGCCGGGATTTCTTCTCGGATGATCGGCTGGCTGAGTTTGGCTACTTTGTTGAGTTTGTTGATCTGCATCCGAGCTTAGAATTTCGGCTGAATGACGATGGGTGTTTGCATGGTGATGTGGAGCCGTTAGAGAGGTAAAACTGTGACGTTTTTCACGATTATGGTGGTGTGAAGAATGAGCTTCAGATTGGGGAGTAGGAAATGATGTGGCAGCTGCGTTTGGAGTGCGTTGGGGTGTTGATACTGTACTTTGATTTGGCACCAAATCTGGCTTCCTGAAAGTATAATCAAGGTATTAGGTACTGATGTTATTCTGTAAAAAATCTTTTCTAATTTAATTTAAATTTGTTTGAGAAAAAAATTGATAGTTTTGGCATTGTTACGTACAATTCAATTTAGTTAAGATTTATGAATAATATTCATAAATCGCATTATGAAAAACAATTAACTAGTCCTTGGTTGGTATTTCATATTTAAAAAAGTAGCATGTAACAAATAATAAATTAATTAAAATAAACCATCGGTCTACAGCTGACAAAATCTTTTTTTGGTGGAAAATGCAAAAAGATGATAAGCCAAAGAAAATTTTGAATTGTTTCTGGAGCATTATCAGATATAATGCAACTAGTGAGTTCTTGATTATCAAATAATCATTTCTGTTTACACGAGATGTATTGTTTGGCAATAATTTGATAATCAAAAAAACACAAATTGCATTCGGCTAGATTATATCACAAGTCAATAAACAACGTTCGAAAAGTTTATTTATAAATATTAAAAGTACAGTTAATGTGGTTGTTATGTGACTATCACTTATTAGTCGGGAAGGTTGAAACAAATCTTTAGCTCCTGCTATTTGTTTCGCCATTTAGTCACTTCCGAGCCAGCCTGTATATTTTCACTGGAGTATTATTCGCTGTATTTCAATCGATATCAAATCTTGTTTGCGCAAAAGTGTTGGTTTTAGTTTTTCCGAAATTAACTTGTTATCTCTTTGCGCCAGCTGCCGCGGTCATTTTCCGTCCGCGACCTCATTTTTAACTTTCGCTTTGGTTGGAGCAACTCGTTCCAAGAAGGCTTCTCGTGTACTATATTGCACCTCGATAATTATTTAATTTTGTTTGTGGGCTGATGACTGAAATCAGGTATGTTTATGCTCCTTGGTTTGATATTCAAGTTTAGTAATTTCCCTTTCTTATCAGCTTTTAGTTACCACTTTTAAGTACCGCTTTTAAATGCCGTTTTTAAGCGACTTCTTATTTGGATTGACGCCACGTTAGATGTCCTAATTAGCATCATAATTAATAATTTGGACCCGTAACTCCTTTCTGGAATGCCATTTTGGGCTTGCCGTTTGTAACACGGAGCGTCTGTCCCCTTATCAACTTTGGCCACGAGGTCGCTGCTGCTGATGGCTGGATCTATAAAATAAACCTGGACTAATTCAGTGCCTGCCGGCAACGTTTTTTATCACCACCCAGGTTAGTCTTGTTTCAACGTTTGTTGACAACCACGTCCGCCTATGAATTGTTGGCTGAATCGATTGTAACGACGCTTCCAATTTACCATTTACAAATTAAAACTACGCTTTACAAATTTAGAACATAATGTATTAATTGTTCCCAAATTTACAGTTCACAAATTTAAAGTTTTGCTTAATGAATAAGTATTAAGAATTTTGTAAGAAGTGCCTTCACGCCATTTTACTATCATTACCGAGATAACGGTTAAAACATATGACAGTGGTAAGCTTACTCCTTCATTGAATTGCAATCATATTCAATCCAAGAGCCCAAAAGAGGTTCACATATTTTTTGTGCGTGCTGCATTTTCAGTATTAATAATATACTGTATTATATACTGTATTTAAACTTTGTGATAAACAATTTACAGTCCTAATTACGATGTTGCAAGCAACTATTATTTATTAACCAAATAAACCTATTTGTTGCTATAATTATATTTATTTCTCGAAATCTGTGATTTCTGGCACCCTGTGTTTTTTATTATTATTAAAAGAGCTTGCAGCAGTTCAGCTGATGATAGAAATCTGCGACCCAAGGCCACCGAATTTGAAGCTAGCTAGGTCATTGCGGTGAGTAAGAACATTTCAGAGCTACCGTGGTGTATAAATGATAAGGGGGTTGATCTGCGATTATACTACCATAGATTATTAATAGTAATCGATCGCAGGTTGGCTTCTTTATTGTTTCAAGGTATGTGATTATCACAGTTGCTATGTACATTATCAAAAATTAGTACATGCGTAACTATGCATTTTGCCGTTTTTCATTGGTTGATGTTAGAGGGAGTGGTATAATCAAAGCAATGCTCACAGTTTTCTTTGACCATGAAGGTGCAGTTCACCACGAGGAGTCTACAAGGTTATACAGTGAACAAGGAATACTACCTGGGAGTTTCATGAAGATAGAGATTCAATAAAGAGAAAGGGAAATCAATGACTAGCAGTTTTCTCCATTTGACTAAATAGTTGAATTCATAAATTAGGAACCATTCTATGGTCATACTACATGAAAATAATTTTTGATCATACTATATTTGCATAACCCTCCCCATCCTACTATATGAAAATAATGTAGTAGCACAAAATCACCTTACTTTTAATAGGGATATTATCACATAAAACAATTACTTATTAAGCTTATTGATTGTGTTTTTTAAAACTACAAACACAAGTACATTTCATTTAATAATGAGGGTTTATTACTGCCTTGCTGAATGAGTCCAAACACTCCGTTTAAACACACCCTTACAAATCGATTTTCCGAGGTCGCCGCCCGATGCAAGTTCAGGTGGCATTCGTGGCAGGAAGATCTGCGCTTATATCACACTAACGCTTGAAACTTTAAATGTGGCATGCGCCGCAGGCTACAACTAGTTTATAGTAAATGACAGCAGAAAATTGCCCAGAACTTAAACTCTTAGTTTTATACTATTACTCTCCTCTCCTCTCAACCAGTTGCAACACAACAGTAAGGATTTATCGGGTTTTGCTCAGAATATTGGATTTATCAGCATTTGCTAGAAATGCTTCAGCTTACATACGAGTAGGATTGCTTGAAATCAACTTTACGAACTGATGGACGAGCATAAAATTATTGGGTACAAATGGATTTATCGGTTTTTGGACAATCGTTTCTCAATTAGAACAACCCAGTTCATAGCTAAAGGCAGTGAAAGAGATTTGTGGAAAAGGTCAAAGACCGAAAGGACTTATTTTATAATGCCATATGCAATGGTAACATGTAATATATATTTTTACATTATTTTACATATATCGATTGCCTAAAATTGTATGGAACATGACCAATTCCTTGAGTTGGAAAAGGTTCAAATACTATTTTTGTTACATTTCAATTTTAGCAACTTTTAGCGCCTGGAGTTAGGCAATCCAAAGTGCATCTTGAGCTTAGTTCTTTACTAGCGACTGCAGTGCACAATTCTTCAAGTTGACATCTTGACCATTAGGTGGCGCATTTGTCGCGCATTGAAATCGTTGTATCGATCCATTTATTGTGCAGATTTTATGTCACAAGATCTTCCGGTGATCGCTATTGGTTGGTTATCAAGTAGGGCGACATTCGTTTATAGATTTTTGAAGAACAGTTGAACCGATTTCGGTGTTGGGCCTTTTTTCCGTGAGCGTCCATTTTGGATGGCGTCCTAAGTACTTCATTTTTGTGCCGAAAATCTCCAGACGTTTTGCCAATTTGCAACTTATTGCTGATGCAAGTGAATTCCCCTTGATGCCTGGAGATTTTTCCAAGTACAATTTTTTACGTTGAATGGCGAGCTCAAATTCCTCCAAATTTTCCATGGGCGAATCGCCTGTGTAAGCAAACGCTGGGGATCGCTGGCTTTTGTGATACCGTATCAGGCCCAACCTCCTGGTTCCCACTGTGCAGGATTCTGGGCCCTGTTGGGAATTCACCGGCCAGGTTGGAATGTTTTGGGGAAGGCTCCTTGCTGCGTCTGAAGATGTGTTGCCGCATCATGGCTCCGACAAAATAAGGTGATGTAATTATTTGTACTCGTCCGGCGCTGCCCTTTTGGCACTCGAGTTCCGGAGTGCAGCCGAATTGTTTTGGTATCGTGCACCTCGTAGGAGCTGCATTGTTCGGGGACTTTCGATAGGAAATTTGCCTGCGAGTGTAATTCCATTTAATGTATTTATTTAGTATTGGTTTATTCAATGTCACTAACATTTAAATATTCTTTTGCTATGGCCAGGCTCATGGAGCTTTAAGTAATCAATGTTACGGATGTTAATCTAAATTAGATTTTGCTTGAGTTGACCTGTTCAACAGTATTTAGCCATTTCAATTTCATTGTTTGTAGTTAAAATGTAATTTGACTTTATGAACGAATCCATTCTTGCTTAATTTGACACGATCAATTAATATTTAACGTTTAAATGTTCTCTATGGTGCTACTGTGACTTGAACGTAGTTAATAGTGTCACACGTTCGGCTCATTTACCGGCCTATTTGGCTACTGGAAGCGCCACTTACACAGATCTGTATAAAGGGTAACTCACCAGGTTTAGAACGCGCTCAACAATGGAGCAGCAAATGCAGGTGCTCATTTACTTAGCGTGTGCTATAACCCGACGTTTGGGGACGTATGTCCTGTACAAACCTATTCATTGATGTTTAGTAAATTTAATTAATCTAATTAAAAATTGGGGGTCCTAATTAAAGCCAAAATTTTCATTATCATTTATTTCAAATAACTCGGGCTGAATACTTTTATTTGACCTTATTGCATATTTGTGATTAACCCAAATGTACAGGCTGCTTCAAATAATGTGGTAAAACTGAGGTTATTATATGTATAGTAATGCTTTCTGGCTTTTATTTACTGCTGCATCAAATCTCTGTTTTTCTTTATTGAGCTATTTAGGTTCGCCGTTACACGTTTCATCTGGGAGTAATAAAACTGAAGCTAGACAATGGCGTGGCGCCCTTTCCGGATCCTGCAACATCAGGTAATTCGTTCTTAGTAACCCACCCCCATCCTCGGCTGAGAGGCCGCGAGCGTACACTCCCAAGCCACCCCTTTTTGGTGACAGAGATTCATTTAGCAGGTATTAGCGCCGGGGGACATTGTGTCATTGTAGTAAATAGTTTTGTTGTATTGAATATAGGAAGGGGGTGACATTTGCTATAAGAGTAATCGAAATAGAAAATGTAATATTTACTTTGGTAGCTAGGCAACAAGTAGCTATATTACCTACTTGTTTCCTAGCTACTAAAGTAAATTTCTGTTTCGGTTACACGTGCAGTGTTATATTTTGACATTGAAATATTCCATTGGCGTTCTTTCGTTGTTTTGTGGTTTTGTACTAAGTTTACAGCCGGTTTCAGTTATGTTCTGTGGTTTCGGCGTACTATTCTTTTGCAAAAATAGTTTCTCTAATTAACGTATTTCAGTTTGGTGTAAGTACACACACTAGTTAACAAATTTGAAGTTTTGAGGTTATTTTCGTATTTTAGATTGCAAATTATAAACATGTTGCTCACACCTGAACTAGATGCTTTTATTCTAATGGCTCACTTTCGTGGTGGAATCCGAAATCGGCATGGTTCATGGTCATGTTCCATTCAGTCATTCACCGAACAATTTACTGAAGCGTTTACAGGTGTGCGGTGTTTTTGCTCACCATAAGCGGATTATTATTTACCATTACAAAGACAAGCACTGCATCTGAGAAAGCAAATCAACAGGTAACCTACTGTTTTAACCGAAGAAAAGGTAGCTGACATTAATAATCGAATGCAACTACGCCAGCACAAATCAGTTTCCACACTTTCTTGTGCGGCCCATCAAAGATTTTACATTTTGACTTTAAAAATGTCTAGAGTGCCCCCCCCCCCACAGCCTCATTGTACCGTAGGTGTGTTAACTTAATTTTTGGAAATGATGCCAACATCATAGATAGGCAGTGATGCTATTATTTCAAAAAATTGTGCATCGGCATTTCTTGGTATAAAATGTTAAACCGGGCGGCTTCGTTTGAGGCTACGTATATGTGCCGCAAAATGCTGCCTCGGCAAGCGGCGCAAAGTTCAAGCTCAAAGGGTATTTCAACTCCTTCAGAAATCGGAAAATATGCCCAGCATTTACAAAAATTAATAATGCAATTTGAATCGCGATTTAAACTATTTAGATCAGAAAAAACCGTTCTTAGTCTTTCTTCTTTATAATATAGAAGTGGACGTATGAGTTACAAATGGAATTAATAGATTTACAAAACGACACGGATTTAAGAAATAAATATCAAAATGTTGACATACATAATTTCTATCAAAATTACATGAACTTAGAAAAAATCCCATGATTAGGCGCACATGCAAAGCAAATAATGACACTTTTTGGAAGCACCTATGTATGTGACTAATTATTTTCCGCAATGAAAATAATTAAAAGTGATCACCCAAAAGATGCGTGCGAGTTGCTGTGTTGTCTATATCTGCAAATATAGACCAATTGATGGCCAAGAAGCAATGTCAAATTTCTCATTAAATAATCTTTTTCCACATATATCTTTCGCCGTTTATTTAATGAGTGCTTTATTTCTGTAATTCTTTATATTAAGTTTATTTTGTTAATAGAGAGATAATTTGAGTTCATCATTCAGTGTTTGTATTATCAAATTTCTTACATACGGCCCCAGTGTTGCCGATCGTCACATAATTATCAGATCCTAACATAATTTTTTCGACATTCTGGTAAAAATGATAAAGTAACATAATTATCAATTTTAACATAATTTTATTGTCATGAATTATTTATTCTCTATTATCGTATTGTCGGATTTCTGCAATTTCTAATATTTAAATGCGCCATCTTGTATAGTCATTGTCAAATTGTGTGTGCATATTTTGAGACCTATTTAGCACCTTTGGTTGCTTCACAATAGAGGGCCCGGGCAGCGACAACCTCCTAGAGATCCTGAATATAGTTTACTAACCTATATACAGGGACTCTCCGACCTCCTAGAGTACCTGTATATAAGATTATACAGGTACTCTAGGAAGTATACGGTTACTAAATTAATACACTAAGTGTAAGGTACCGCCATTCCATTCCTCGTGAGAGAATGTGAGAAAATTCTGAGATAAAGATAACAAATACACATTTCCCAAGTTCAATAAGGAAGACACTAGTTTTTGGGGATTTTCTTTTTGGTGTAATGGCACTGCTGTAAAGTCAGATTCTTGTTAGATTGTGTTTTTACCCCAGTTGGAGAAAATTGTGAGACAAGGATAGATATAAAAAAATCACTAATGACGGTACCTTACACTTTATTGTGTTGATCTAGATTGGCGACATCTATTAACATACAAGCACAATTTATGTTTAATTCAACGACGTCAATCTCAACTCAATTAAATGGCAGATGAGCCGAAACAACTGCTTGCGTTGCCATTTATAGGAGTTAACATAATTTAGAGCAAAATCTGATAATTTTGTCTCGGCGATCCCATAATTTTAAATCGTACAAACGGCAACACTGTACGGCCCACACAACATTTTTAAATTTGTAGTTGGCCTGTTGCAAAAAAACGTTGCTCATCCCTGACCTAAACACTTTCATGTTGATAACGTGAGAAAGAGATATTTTAAGTGATTTGGACAGTGCAAAAATAATAAATTCGATTGCTGAGAAGAGAAAACTTCTAAAAAAAATGTTACTTTTTTGGTAATGGTAATGGTAATATTATCTATTCTACTGTATTGCGATTGAGCCCATATTATTTTATAGTGAGTCATTCAATTATTGTCGTTTTAAAATACATGTTTTGTGCATAAAAACGAGTTGCATTTTTCACTTTTTTTTCTTTGAACTGTAAACAACTTAATCAAAGAGTTATTGACAAATTTGCTATGCCGCCGCTGATGCTCAAGATCGCTGTATGGATTTCTCTTCAAATAAAACAATGACGATGATGGTGAGTTCAATAGTTCTTATAATGCAATAAAATTGCGTCTGTAAGAGACAATATTTGAATGTTTTTCTCCCGAGGGGGGGGGCGCATCCTTCAACCCTACTGGGCCGCCTAGTCATTCTTTTCCCGGCCTGAATTTTTTCGCCAGTCCGGCACTGATTTTGTCCTAAAACTACTGGAAATTGGAGTTTCCACTTTACATGAAGACACTTGAATAAATTTTGTATCAATAAAATGTTTATAATAAAAAATTTATAAGATTATTCTGATTTACTTTAGTTTATTTGTAAAATTGATTGCGGGACCCCATGAAAAATACTGTCTACACTGCACTTTATAGAACTATAAACCGTTCAATAGTTATTTGCCAAGTAGGTAGACATGGAATTTTGTTTTTATGTTTAATAAAACTAAAACTCCCTAGAAACTCTTTCTGACACTTTGTCAGAAGCAGCTGTTATGTACAGGAGGCTCACGAAAGTGTCTAATTTGACATTTTGAGGTTAAACATGCAATGTTGCCAGTCCTTTCATACTTTGTTTGCCACTAGGCATAATATGTATGAACATCGCCGTCATGGATATCTATCTGTCAAACAAATTGTAGTACTAAAGTAAATATGCCAAAAGTCATTAAAGGTGACACAAAACTACAAATTACAAAGGCTTACAGGCATTATAAAGCTGACAGGCCCGACCTCAGTGAAACTGAAATCTTTGTTCGGCTTAGTGACTTTTTAGCCCAAGAGCCAGTGGCAATTCGAGCAACGGATGTTCTGTAAGGCTAAAAATTTTTTTGGTGATGAGTCATAGCATGCCAAGTACATATACAACGACCTGGCAGACATCAGCCCTGCACGTCATCATCCCTTATGTTTTTGAAATTGTCAATAATATTTAAAAAAAAACTTGTCACTGTAAGCTTCAAATTTTAATATGTTTTAGTTCATGCATTGTGAAGTAGGAAAAAAAATTGACAGGCGATTTCGATGAGCACTAGTACCTGACAGGTGAGTCGAAAGATGTGCAGTATATAGGGTTAAAATAAACTTTGTTCTGTACATTTGAAATTTTTACACATGTTTAAGTGAGCGATTTAGAAAATGTGTGTACAATGCCAGGCGGTTCTGGTTAGCATATGTCTTTGACAGGCGACGGAGAAGATGCTATGTGACCCCGAGTGAGAGACGAAATTTTGCTTACTTTTTCATAAAATTCGTTATCTTCGTCAAATACCTTCAGGGCTTGAATCAAACCTTCTGTTTCTGATGAATGCACTGTTTGAAACCGCCCTTTTACTCGTTTATATTTATTTTGGCAAAATACACACAACTTGTCAACGCTAGTTTCACTGACGGAGGGTTCACTAGATATTGATGCTTCGCTTTGCTCAGTAACTACTGAAGGTGTGATCTCCTCAGTTTCGATATTTGACATTTCTGTAAGAAAAGATATGATACTAAATTATTCATATTGCAAGAAATGAAATAAATTTAAAAGTATATTCAATAGTTGGCATAATAATAATAAAAAATATTATCATGCGATAATTAATTATCTTGTAACACAAAATAATTTATTTATGAAAATAATAATAATTATTAATTATTCGCTTCAATCATAGATTTTCACATTAATTTCCAAATTATTGTTATATTACTTATTACTATTTTGAAATTAATAATTGCTAATATATATTTAGTAGTGATTCAATTTCTGTCAAGTAACCGAATGAAAAATATGTTTAATTAAAAGATCAAACCTAATAAAGAATATATAAGTCAATAGAAAAATACCTGATGATGATGCTGGTACATTCGATGAAATTGATGGTTCACTCGGGCGATATTTTTTCATCACAGCCAGAAAGTTTTTATAACACTTCACATGATAACCTGTACTAGCATCAACCGCCTCTGGCAAATAAATGTTATTGACTTTGAAATTATGTTCTTTTCTTATTTTTAATGTGGATTTGCTTTTATCCAAAGTAGTCACTGTAAATTGTACTGTTTTGTCATGAGTTTTTTGGTTACAAATCACACAAACAATGTCTTCGGATTCCATCCTGCACACTATTTTTACTTCCTTTTACAATAAAGGAAGTATTGGATTCACCCCAAAAATTCGAAATTGAGTTTTCAACAGATCTTCACGTTTTAGAGTCCCCTGAACCCAAAAAACGCGTTTTTGTTCATTGGTCTGTCTGTCTGTGTGTCTGTCTGTCTGTCTGTGAACAGAATATCTCAAAAACGAAAAGAGGTATGGCGTTGAAACTTCATATATAAGTTTTGTGTACTATGTAGATCCGACTTCAAACTTTTGAAGAAAATCACATAACCGGAAGTAGGCGTTTACTCCTGTGATTTTTCAGTTTCTTTCGATTTTTTCAAAAACGGCTCTAACGATTTTTTTCAAACTTCACATTTTTATTACATTTTTAATGTGTATTGAAGTGAGATAGGTGATTTTCCAGTTCAATACTTCTAAAATGGGTTTCGTTTGTTTTTTTTTCTATTTTTTTTTATTAACTCCTATTTTAAATAGAACACCCGGTATATTATTATATTTTTTAATTCAGCTTAAAATTCTAGAGAAAATTTGTCTCTTCACCTAACGCTCTATTTTGTACCGTTTTTGTAGAATTTGTAATTTTGAAAATTTTTGATAAATGCTTAAAAATTTAAAAACAAATTTTTGGCTAATTATAAGATCACTGTAAAAGGAAGTTGTGGGCGTGTATCACACCAGATTTTTTTAAATATTAATATCTACTTGATATGCACAAACTAAACTTCACAATTAATATTAATATATAGTTTAAATTACAAAATTTAAAATAATATATAACATAGAACGCAGTAATTCGTAGTAATAAAGCAAAACACGACTGTACAGTTTACAAGAATGAATTGCAACTGACTAAATTTTTCTTTTAAAATCTGTTTATTTATGGAAGCAGGTATAAGACCCTTTAAACTTTCCGTTAGACAAACTGTCTCACTCGCGCCATTAAGTTGACATTACGTCTCTCACTCGCGCTCACATAGCATCTTCTCCGTCGCCTGTCAAAGACATATGCTAACCAGAACCGCCTGGCATTGTACACACGTTTTCTAAATCGCTCACTTAAACATGTGTAAAAATTGCACATCTTTCGACTCACCTGTCAGGTACTAGTGCTCATCGAAATCGCCTGTCAATTTTTTTTCCTACTTCACAATGCATGAACTAAAACATATTAAAATTTGAAGCTTACAGTGACAAGTTTTTTTTTTTATTTTATTGACAATTTCAAAAATATAAGGGATGATGACGTGCAGGGCTGATGTCTGCCAGGTCGTTGTATATGTACTTGGCATGCTATGACTCATCACCAAAAAAATATTTAGCCTTACAGAACGTCCGTTGCTCGAATTGCCACTGGCTCTCCGGTTATTTGGGATGCAAGTATTTATGCATAAAACTTAATTGTTGCTTTAATTTTCGGCTTTGTACTGTTTTAGATATCTGAAAGAACTATTAGAAATATTATGGGGCGGAACAATTTTGAAATTAAACCTTTTGGCCCACGACCTAAAAATGATACATACTATTTGCAACATACGCACTGAAGAAGTAGTTAACAATGCGAGACAAATTGTGCAAGAACAACCACACGTATCTGTTCGCCATTTAGGACAGCAATTAAATGTTTCATATTCAACATCTCATAGGATATTAAGAAGCAATTTGCATTATTTTTCTTACCGGTTGCAAGTGTATCAGGAACTGCTGCCAAACGATCCTCCGGTTAGATTGGAATTTTGTAACTGGTTTATCAATAATTTAGGAAATAACGATAATGCGTTTGAGAAAACTTTCTTTACTGATGCGGCATACTTCTATTTATCTGGCTATATTAATTCACAAAGTATGAGGATGTGGAGCGCTGAGAATCCCAATTTTTATGTTGAAGAACCGCTTCACCCACAAAAAATCGGGGTTTGGGCTGCAATTAGTAAAAGAAGAGTTATAGGTCCTATATTTTTTTAAGGTAATTGAGTGCAGTAAAACGATTAAATTTTATTTTAATAGTTCAAATTTTAGGTTTTCTAAATGCACAACCATATCATACTGAAATTTTGTCGTCGTTTTTTGAAGAGTTACGTGACAATGAATTACAAACGAGTTACGTACTTTCAATAAGATGGGGCATAAATCTACTTAAAGAGTTTTACAAAAACAGAGTTATTAGTCAAAACATGTCTACAGTGTGGCCCCCGAGGTCTTGTAACTTAACTCCCTGTGATTTTCTTCTGTGGCCATATTTAAAAAAAATCCATTCTTCAACTTCCACTGGACAATATTCAGCAGCTTTAACAAAGAAGTACCTAATGGAAAAAATAAAGAAATCAATAATAATGGCGTAATATTAAGATTTGAGAATAGAACGAGTTAAGGAGTTTACTTTCTTAGGAACATTAATCTCTGAAAACTTAAATTACACACAAGGAATTAAATCAAGGTTAATAAAAGCTACGAGATGTCCGGGCGCGTTAAATAGTATAATGTCCTTAAGACAAATGTCGCGAAATGCAAAACTACGACTTATAAGACTGTAATTCGACCCACAGCTACGTACGCATGTGAAACATGGACGATGAATGTGGCAGACCAAGATACGATAAGTAGGTGGGAGAGAAAAATGCGGAGAAAAATATTTGGAGGGACTCGGACGGATGATGGTTGGAGAAGACTTACAAACGAAGAGGTACAAAAGAAGTATGGAGAGCCAAATATAGTAGACTTCATTAAAGCTCGAAGGTTAAGATGGTTTGGGCATATATGGAGAATGCCAGATGGAAGAGCTACTAAGATAGTATTGGAAGGCAGAGCGCAAGAAACTAGAAGAAGAAGCGACCAACGAATAGGTGGAAGGAGGCAGTAATGGAAGACATAGCAAGAAAAGGAATAGAAGGCTGGAGAAATAAAATCATCAATAAGGGACAATGGAGACACATTGTTATGCAATTGGCCTAAAGTGGCTTGTAAAAGCTTTATTTATACTGAAAAAATACATAAATTGTAATATTTAAATATTTTTGTATACAATTTATAATTACAATAAAAAAACGACTTTCATTATACCATTATGCCTACTCAACAAAGTATGAAACGTATTCAGAATCAGCAATTTGTCTTTCATGAAATTTATCTTAACCAATACTAAAAGTGGCACAAAATCCAAAACCAAATCTGGCAACCACGTTTTGTACATTAACATAAAATTATCATTTTATATAAAATGAGCATAACCTAACTTTTGTTAATGACTGACAGCATATTTACAGGGTGAAATTCATCACCCTAACATGGCCTCCTATCTGGCAAATAACTATTGAACGGTTTATATGTACTATTGGTACCACAAAAAACTAGGACAACTTCTAAATCCATTAGCCATGCATTTTTATTGTTTTAGTTGATTAAATGACCTTAAGAAACTGTCATATGACAGGTTAGAATTATCTATATGTCATAAAATTTTAATATCAAAAGCTACAATATAAAATAGTTATAAAACTAAATCAACATGCAATTTGCTAAATAGTTACACAGTTTTCTAAGCAAGCGTTAATCCTAGCTTTTGAAATTGAACTTATTTTAGGCATGATTGACAGTGACGTTTTGAAATAATTTGAAAGTTAATCAAATCTCAGTTGCCAATTAAAAATTCCTATTTACACAAGCAAAAAACCGTTGTTCTAGTTTTTTTTGGTAGCAATAGTACATTTCAACTAAAATTAAATGAATTATTAGTTCATTTGACTTTAACGCAGTCAAATAAGCTACACAAATATGCAAAAATATGTAATTCAAACTAAATGTATGTATGTAAATGTATAATCAAAATAAAAATGTCAAATTATTTAATCAAATGTTCTAACTTTTTCCAACTTTGATGTTAAAATTAATTAAGATACCCTAAATATGTTAATTTCTAATTATAATTTCGAAAAACGTCGAGTACCCGAAATCAATGTAAATTTAGAAAAATAAATATTCTAAATTACTCTCTAAATATAAATTACAAATATTTCCACCAATTTTGCCATAATTATTTATTTCTTAATGAAATAAAAGAAATATGCACTAACCTTCTGTAAGTATCGCTTGTACCTGAGTGTATTTTCTATCAGCTCCTAACTGTATGGCAGCCTGTAAACACCTCCTTTGGGTTGTTCACAACCAAAATAGCTCGTTGCAGCTCTATGACCCCTTAAGATCTGGATATATCGTAGTACAGCATGCCACAAACACTCTCACTTTCTCGTTTTACTGGTTGAAGCAAAAATGCCACTTCAAATGGCTTCAAACAATCTTGAAGTTCTAATCTGAATAATAGTTGTGACCTTTGGTCAAATTTGATCGTAAAGAAGGTTGTCTTGCTATTACGTATCAAATATACAATTATTACTTTCACAATTAAAGGAAATCTAGCCCTTTAACGTGATTATTTTAACGTCGATTATTATTTTCAAGATAGTTTTCCACTTCGTGTAAACAACCACACTGGTTGCCCATTACTACCCCCACTAGTTATCTACACACAACTGTTATCACATGATACCCATTAGATATCTGGATATTATTATTGAATTAATTAAGCATCCACATAGCATGCTGTATTACAAACGTCAGCCAATAGTTTTAAATTAGACACAGATTTTTAGGGCAAATTTGAATACAAATACTGAAAAACGTTCATTACTACCAGTTCAGCTAATAGACCAGTGCAATATGCGAAAAAAAAAAGGGGTTGCGATCGTAATTATTCTGGTAGTTTCATTTTTCAAGTTTTGCATCTTGAAAAAACCAGCCAAAATCACGGCAAAATTTAGTTTTTCTCATATATCTCCTCTCTATGCAAATTTCTGTTAAAGTAGATTTAACAAATTTTGTAGAGCATAAAATTTTCTATAATTGTTGTATTTACAATTTTCTTCTATCTTTAATAGTTACTGAGATACACCATACTTCCGGTTATGCGATTTTCTTCAAAAGCTTGCTGTCACATCTAGATGGTACACAGAACTTATATACTTGAAAAACCTTTTACCAAGTAATATCCCAAACCAAAATTACCCATTTTGTTAGCTCAGTAAAGCATGCAGACTACTGTACTAATTACAATTGCCCAAAACATTTACAAATTACACTACAACAATGATAAGGAAACTTACGGAGCCGTTCGAGGGGGCACTGCTGCTTGGTTCCTGGTGGGTGGCGAGGCTGGCGATGAGGGAGCAGTGCTTGAGCTCGACGATGTGCTGCCAGAAGATGTGTTAGGAGTTGTGCTCGAGGAATTCCCCGAGCTAACTGTAGAGCTCGAATCTGAGGCAGGCAGCGGTTGCTGAGGCGGCTGCGCTGGCTGGTGAGACGGAACAAGTTGAGCAGTCCGATGTGCAACCTGCACGTTGGCAACCGTCCTAGTGTGGTCGGTCGGAATTAACGGCGTGCTGTCATCAGAGGTAGGAGTTGGAGGAGCTAATCTTGAGGGACCTGGTTGCGCGCTGTAAAATTTGGGTTAAAAATGTACGGTTAAAGCAGTCAACTTAACAAAAAAATGTGTATTTAGGAATCTTACAAAATATATCTTCTCGGCCTGTTATAAGCCCCAACAATTATATGTGCAGACGCCTAAGTGTAATTCACAAATAGGTATCAAAATGTTCTTAATTCAATATGGAGACGACAATTTTTTAAGATATCCTTAAATGTTTACATCTCAAATTCATGAAAAAATTCGGACAGCAACTTTTTTGTTTGTTTGCTATGGACAAGGGTTAGGCATGCAAAGTACCAGGTACCTTAGACACAGAGTGCTGTGATCATATGCTGGCCAAAGTCCTACATGGAATATGACTACAGAGGTTCCAACACTAGGAAGAGACCTTTTACATGCTACACATAACAGTAACATGATGTCCACAGCTTTACATCACTTCCAAATGATGGCATTCCGGAGGTTTTCATCCGCATTTTTCACCAGGACTGGGAATTGAACTCTTTACCCTTAGATCAGTAGCCAACTTTTTGATTTATTGAACCAAGCTTATTTTGTTGCAAATAATTGCAGTGTATGTCAAAGCAGTGAATAAAAATGAGCCGTAGATTTTCACACAAGTGAAAAACTTGGTGAAATTATTGTTAAAAACTATCACGAAGGAGAATCTAAATATAGCCAAGTCCACTATTGGAGGAATTATTCAACGGTTTGGAGAAACCGCTTGTTTTGAAGCGGCTTGTACAAGTACTGGATGTCCACGCCACGATGCAGAAGACTGCTCATAAAAATTTCTTTTATGTGACATCACAGCTTAGTGGAATGTCGAACCAGATTCGAATGTGTCACGTGAATGCTGTAGGAAATGAATCCACAAGTTTGGCTTGGTTTTTATAAGGTAAATTCGAAGAGATTTTAAAAAAATAGTAATTCTAGCAAGACCTTTCTTATAGTCCTGAGAAAAACCGCTATTAAAGAAAACCCAGATTTTGGTATTGAAAGTAATGACCTTAAAAACAGTGCAGACAAACAATATTTATTTTTCGCGCCAACGGCAGTAAAAAGTAGTTTTTGTAAATGCAATTTATGCAATTGCAATGCATATTATAATCAAACACATTAATTTTTTGTGCAACCCTCCAGAAAAGTTTACGCCGTGGCCGTTGTTATTAGTAAAGGCCGCGAAAACAGTTGTAATTACATCCAGGGAGTTGAGTGTCGACCAGAATACTCAAAGCATGGTCACACAGTTAAGTAAATACGAGTAAAAATACGGTCAGTAATTGGTGGAGAAACGAAATTAAGAGTATAAACAGCTGTAAGAATCTTCAGGTTAGGAATTGTATAAAGCGCGGCGCGGCGCATATCGGCTTTCGAGGGGTCGACCCGGACTGATAAGCGCGACCAACAGAACAGAGATACCCAACAATCGCGGTCAAAAACGTTGCACCAAACACTCGATAAGTATTTACAGCAAATTAAAAAGAAGTTAACGGAAGAATATAATAGTAAGATATAAAATGTACAGCACGGACGAGTCTACGGAGGGTGAAAAAAGAAAAAGAATAGTGGAGCTTGACGGCAAGGAAGAATTAGAAGCTTTCAGTAAAAATTAAAAAATGAGCAGAACACCAGTAAAAACACAACAAAAAAAAAGACGACAAAATAGATAAGATACTAGATATGCTACAACAGCTAACAGTAGATGTAAACCAAATAAGGCTTGAGCAGAGTAAGTATAAAAAAGAGATACAAGAACTAAAGAAAGAAAATTAAATATTAAAGAACGAAAATAAGACAATAATAAAAGATGTGTTGAGACTAAAAAGCAACAACGGGAAATGAACAACAGACTAGATCACACAGAAAAGAGAAGAAAGAATATAGTAGTACAAGGATTAACCCTGAACACAAGTAACCAAGAAGAGTTAAATGCCGAAATGGAAAAGTTTCTTAAAGAAAAGCTCGATATAGAGGCTAAGATCAAAATATCATATAAAATTGGACCAAAATCATATCTAGTTAAATTAGAGAGTTCCGAAGAGAAAATGGAAATAATGAAGAACAAGATGAAACTAGCTAGAATTCAAAGTGATAGGATTTATATAAATAATGATCTTACACAACAAGAAAGAGATATAGAGAAACAAATTAGGAAGAGAGCTCAGGAAGAAAGGAAACAAGGAAAAATAGTGAAAAACGGCTACCAAAAACTAATCATAGACAGGAAAATGTGGAAGTGGAATAAAGACAAGAGTATGCTAGAACAGAGAAAGGATAAACTACCGCAAGATGATGGAGATTCAAAAAACTAAAAAGCATAGAGGATGGACATTGGATGACAAACGCGGCAATGAATTTGGAAAGAAATAAAACAAAAAATAAAATTAAGAAAAAGAAAGAGGGGAATAGCAGACAAGAAGCGAAAAAAGAAGAAGAAATTTGGAAAATAGGTACATGGAATATTCGGAGCCTATCAGGAAAAGTAAAGGAGCTGGAGGCGGAATTCGAGAAAGCAGGGTTAGATATACTCGGGATAACAGAAACCATTAGGAAGGGAAACGGTGAACTAGAAATGGAAGGAGGACATTTATTAATTTACAGTGGAGTAGACAACAGACAACGAGCAAAAGGAGTAGGATGCATAATAAAGAAAGAGAAAGTAAAATACATCAACAATTGGATAGGGATATCAGAAAGAATAATAAAAATAGAAATGAATATAGACAAGAACCTGAATACATCAATAATAATGGCATATGGACCGAATGAGGATGAGACAGCAGAAAAGAAAGACAACTTCTGGGAATTATTATCAGAAACAATAGAAAATCATAGGGGAAGACTGATAATGATAGAAGACCTCAATGCAAGAATTGGTAAAAAGAATGAAGAAACTGGAGAAGTAATTGGATGATACGGTGAAAACTGTAAAAATAACAATGGAACAAGACTGATTGATTTCTGCATATTAAATAACCTAGTAGTAACTAACCCCTTTTACGCTCACAAAGAAATACATAAATTTACAAGAGAAGTAAGTAGTAGGAACGAAAGGTCTATAATAGACTATGTAATAGTGAATAAAAACCACAGGAAAGAAGTAAAGAACACAAGGGTGAAAAGAGCACCCGAAATATATTCAGATCATTATCTAGTCATGTCTAAAATAAAGTTACAGGGAATAAAACAAAAAGAAATGCATAGAACTGAGGATAAGACAAATATTTACACAGAAAAAACCAAAATATACAAGCTGAAAGAGACACGGCAAAGGAATATAATTTAATGGTGAAACAGAGATAGACAAAATTAAAGAAACTGTAGATGGATTAAACGTGGAAGAGTTGTGGAAACTTCTAAAAGAAACGTTAAATAAAGCAGCAAGAGAAATTTGTCGAGTAATAAAAATTAGTGAATACAACAAACCAGGTGGTGGAATGAGGAAATAAAAGCAGAAATCAAAACCAAGAAAGAGAGATGGAAAGAATATTTGAGAGATAGAACTAATGAAAAATATGACAGATACAAAGAGCAGAGACATAGAGTAAAAATTATGGTAAAACAAGCAAAGCAAGAATCATGGAAAGAATTTGGGGTTAGGATGGAGAGTGACTACCTCGGAAACCAAAAACTGTTCTATAAAGTACTAAAAACCTTCAGACGTGGAAAAACACATAAGGCAAAACACATTAAAACTAAAAAAGGAAAAATACTAGATGAAGATGACGACATTATAAAGAGGTGGAAAGAGTATTTCGAGGAACTTTTAATGACACAAAAGAATAAAGACACAATAATTGAGGAAGAACTGGAGAACATTACACAATATAGTGAGCAAGAAGATATAACAAGAGAAGAAGTGTCGGAAGCCCTGAATAGATTAAAAAGAGGTAAAGCAGCAGGGCATGATGGAATATACACAGAGATGATTACGAACCTAAGAACGAAGGCTTTGGATGTGATAGTAAAGTTAATAAATAAAGTTTGGAGAGATGAACAAATACCACAACATTGGGAGGTAGAAATACTGATGCCAATATATAAGAAAGAGGACAAAAGGGACTGTTCTAATTAAAGGGGTATCATTTTATTGTGCATAGTGGCCAAAATGTATGAATGGATCCTGGCTAAAAGACTATTAAAAGGATAGTTGAAAGGCAATTAGAGGATACACAAAGCTGATTCAGAAAAGGAAGAGGAGTTCAAGATCACATTTTCATGATAAAACAACTGATAGAGAAAAATGCTAATACCAAAATATATGTGGCTTTTATAGACATCAAGAAGGCATTTGATAGTGTATTGTATTCCAACCAAAAATTGGAAAGTTATTTAAAATCCAGTACACCATGAAAAGTGTAAGTCATGTCTAAGTTGGTTTCATACAATCAGTAAATAATATTCTAATGTCAATCAGCTTTCAAGTAATGACAGTTCATCTGTAAATTGTACATGTAACTGTTTTATTAAGGCATTGTAACATTGTGCATGATTTAAGTAGGTACTAGTTGAGTTTTTAAAACCGTACAGTAGCATAGAAAATTTTGAAAAACGTATACAGGGTGTCCAAAAAATGGCGGATTAACTCTACAGTGCGTTACTTGGGGATGCCTAATGAACCATGCAAAAATATGAAAAAAATTCCCTGGGCCGTATTTTTCGAAATATTTCTGGTCAAAGGTGGGTAATGAAATCCATTTATTTAAATAACTAGTGTATAATTATAGTGTCAAATATATCTGGGACTTATTAAAATATCTGTTTTTTTAATATTCTTGGGATTTAACTAAATTGTTTTCAATATTTAAGTATTTTAAAAAACTGATTTCCTGTTGAGTTTGTCAATTACTAAATATGGCAAACAGGCTTTGTACAATAATAATATACGAAATCAAGCTTGGCATTGAAATATTTGTTGTATGAATAATATGTTGGTGGCACTGTAAGTTTATGTCAAATTCGATGTTAGCAGGTTAGGTTTTGCGACAGTTTGTGTCAAAACTGACGCAAAACCTAACCTACTAACCTCGAATTTGACATAGACTTACAGTGCCACCAACATATCATCAGTAACGCACCGTAGAGTTAATCCGCCATTTTTTGGACACCCTGTATATCTTCCAAACTTCCCAATGCATCTGTCAAATTTGAAGGTTATTATCGCAGTGTCACTGAATGACCATCAAACAGTAATTTTATGAATTAAATTACGAAGTGACTTACTGTTTTCAATGCTGGCCTGATTTTAAATAGCTTTCCAATTTCTGGTTGGAATACTATACCTAGAAAATTAGTTTGGAACAGCCTAAGTAGAAGAGGAGTGGGGGATAAACTAATAAACTGCATTAAAACGTTATACAAAAACACAAGGAATTACGTCAGAACTAAAAACATAAGATCGGAAGAATTTGCAACTATGGAGGGGCTGAGACAAGGAGGAGTCCTCAGCCCAATACTATTCAACGTAATTATGGACGATGTAATGAAGAAAGTGAAAATGAAAGCTAAGAAACTGAAGGTGGGATATAAGAATATGGAACCAGTGGAGATAGCAGACAGTGCATTTGCAGATGA
>CALNHX010010179.1:0-42589 GCA_940337035.1 Agriotes lineatus | reverse complement strand
GTTGCATAAATGGAAATGAGGCCTCTAAAAAAATGTAGCCTGGGCCTCACATAGCTTTGATCCGGCTCTGATAAGACACTGTACTGAATTTGAAGTATGAAACGATGTATAGACGCCGGCAGCACAAGATGGAGATCGAATGGAGATGTATAATGACTTTTTATAAATGCACAATTAAAACTTTCAAATGCGAGTACTATCAACACCCTTCCCTTTTTGTTAAACACTACCTCCCATTCCTGTTCTTCTTCTTGTTCTTTGTAGTGTCTCTAAGCTTGCACCAGCATTTCTGCTGGAGTATCTATTTTTAGCAAACGAAGTTGCTGCCCATCTCCTTGAGGTTGCCACCGTTTTCGTTTTTCGAACGATTTTACGTGCTTTCTTGTACCAATTACCCTATTTTTGTGAAGTTTATCAATGGGATTTATGCATTTCCCCTGTTGACAGATTTCAGAATGATGTATGATACCACTAGTATCTTGTGTTTGGTATCAGCCTTTTTAACATCCCCATTGCAGGGACATCGACATTCTCCTTTTTGAGGAGATTTCAGGCATTAAGACGCCACGGTTGCCAAATCCAAAGTGTGGTGGAATCGCAGTGAAGGGCTCTGAGCTATCTTCACTGCTAGTGCCTTATGTACATATTCTTAATTTTTCAATTATAGCTCTGAGTGTATCTGGTTCTGAGTAATTTATATTCTTCCATGTAATAAAAGGACGTCCCATATCTAGATACGGTGGCGAAAATGAAAAAAATTGCAATGAAGCTACTGTGTATATGACTATAGTATAGCATAACAAGCATACATTGAGATGACTTACTACATTCTTCTCTGGAGAAGAAACAAAGGAAAAAATCAAGAATGAAATCAATGAGGAAATCAAAATAATTCGTCCATTTTGAATCTTCACTTCCAAGTTTGATCGATACATCGAGTAAAGCAAAACGTATCACATGTAAAATTTCAAGACCTTTTAAATTCTTCCGTGAAAATCTATTTAAAAGGCACAATATGCAGTCTATTATAATAGAATCTATTGGAATTAACACAATATTTGATATACAAAAACCCTTAGCAATAGGTTAGTTGTAGTGTGTATATTTTACTTCCAAAAGAATAGTTAATGTCCTTGAACAGCCTTCTGTTCGTTTGTAGATTTGAAATAAAAAGATCTACATAATAGGACATGGACACAAATCTTGATCCGGTCTGAAGAGAACAGGATTTTTAATGTATGCTGCCCCGAAACTTCTCGCCAAACGAAATTTAAAACCTAGCGAAAGTATGCATATTAATTTTAAACGCCGCGATGAATATGCAGGCAGGGTAGTTGAGCTGGAGTACACCGGGACGTGCCTCCGCCGATTAATTGAAACGTTGTATTAATTGCAGGCGGTGAATTTCGGCATCGAGCCGCGTAACATTATCATATGCTAATTACCAGCGAGCTAAGTACGAGCAACATGCTATTAAATACTTTAATTATATGCCGGGAGATTAATATCTTGATGGAGTTCTGAAACTGGGTTTCAATTTACGCCGAGCGATCGGCTAAATTAATGTAGGCGATGACTAGTATCCGCTACCGGATTATTAGGCCGGGTACGTTGCCTTCTATCACTAGTTGCCATATTATTATAATTATTATCATCTTATGATTACGGACCGCGCGATTTTCCACTGCCCACCTTAGACATGGGACGTTACACATCAGGATGTGGTCGTAGTCGGCATTTCATTTAGCTCTTCAGAAGATGTGCAGGGTTAGTGGTTAACGTTCCATTCTTGTGGTAATTTAAAAAGTATGGGTTTTCATGGACCAATCTTATCATATGGATATTCTATCATATTATATCAATTAAGGGGTTTGTTCAAAATATGCTATAACTATACTACAGAGAGATCAATAAAAAAACCAATTAGAGCAGGCTGTGATATGTGTTATACGTTTGGCAGTACTGAAGTGTATTGTCAGTCTATGTCAAATTCGAGATTAAAAGGTTAGGTTTTGTTTATTGTTTGACACAGACTGACGTAAAACTTAACCTGCAAATCTCGAATTTGACATAGACTGACAATACACTTCAGTACTGCCAAACGTATAACACATATCACGGCCTGCCATAATTGGTTTTTTTATTGATCTCTCGTTACAATTACTTCAATCTGCAGCTTTGTAACATTTCTATTTCTTGGAAAAATGGATAATGAAGAACATTTTGGTAAATGGTTAATGTTTGGAATTATTGTTTTTATGAAGTACCAAACCAAAAAAGAGAAACTTCTGGAAGAAGATCCTTGAGGAGGCCAAGGCCCACAAGGGATTGGGGTGCCATGGATCATAATATTTGTTTGTTTGTTTGTAATGGACGAAGTCTAGACATAGCGGAGTACTAAGTACCTTAGACACCGACTGCTGTGGTCATTTGCTCAAAGTCCTACTTAGAATTTTGCCGAGACTAAGGAGTTCCAACCTTAGCAAGGGATCTTTTACATGCTACACATCGTAGCAACATCACTTCCGAATGATGGCATTCTGGAGAGGTTTTCATCCGCATTTTTTTATTTTTAAAAACCTCGCCGAGATCGAGGATCGAACTCTCGACTTAGATCAGCAGCCAGAATGTTTAACCACTGAGCTACGAAGCCCGGCATAGATGATAATTATGAAGAAAATGGTAAAAATCAAATCTAATCGAGTTATCAACACCAGACAAATCCTTGCACGTAACTAGAGTTATGCACTATGTAAGTTTCTTGTAAACTTGATAGTTTATCATTATTCTGATAGTTTTAACAGGCAGTTGATAGGTGTCCTCCTTGTTGGCCCTAATGATAAAGCTTATTGATAGGTGTGTTCTTCTAACAGACATTACTTCTTTTGAATGTGTGATAACATAGCTCGTATAATGACAAACGAGTACAATTCAAATCTAGAGAAAACTACGACTACTCGCCATCTGCCGTCATAATAATATTTTTTTAATTATATGGCTTCTTAGACCCGTACTATCCATGGTTAGCTATAGAGCAAAATTGAAATGAAAAGACACCAGCGTCATAGCTGGGCTAAGGTTGATTTTGTGTCGGACGGGTCCATTACGTAAGTAACCTTCTCTTTGACAGTAGCGTCGGCCAAATATATTTCACGGTATATTTATAGTTTTCTACTTGGTTCGCAAAACGCGGACAAACATTGACTGTTTACTATTTTCTCAGTTTTGTTTGTGAGCTTTGTTCGATTAAGCGTGTCGCGTGTATTTTATTCTGTAGTTTTTGTAAATTTTCTGAATTGCGATGTTGTGACCCCTTTTCACAAACAAATAGAGGCTGCCAATGAGTGAAGGTTAATGACAGCCGTCGGCGCATATGACGTCACTTACTGGTGTCTTCTCATATCAATCCTGATAAACCTGTATCATCCTTCTCTATATTGATCATTGCTAATTTCAAAACCGTTACGCGAATGATAGCATAAATGCTGAAAGACGCACAAGGGAAAAATCAAATTTTGATTTTTTGGATATTTACTGCTCAATAAATAAACTGGACCACGCATAAAAATTGTATTTGTTACTAATGTCACAAAAAACATATATAAAAGTTTTTGTTTTATAGTATACTCATATTAAGCATATTTAATTTCACTATTCTCAAATATTAACTGAAGCTTTAACAAAATAATATTAATAAAATAAAAAATTAAAAATTTATAAAAACTATATTTAACAAAAATAAAGAAAAACAAAAAAAGGAAATTAATAGTTTTATTGAGTCTCCTCGGAATGTTTAGAAATTTTTGGAAACGATTTGCCATATTTTGTATGCAATGTATTATCAACATTAGGGAAAAACTAAAAATTTTCAAATGATAATATTTTATTAATGGACTTGGTTTTATTTTAAAAAAAATATGAAAAGAACTGCTTTGTATAGTGACCAAAAATGACATAACTGTCCTTTTGGAAAATATTTTTAAAAATTACACCAATATATATGCAAATGGTCCAGTTCATTTGTTGAGAGGTATACCGGGTGACAATGAGACCAGGGCCATGCCTCTATCCCCTCTACTTATGAAGGAATTTGGATGAAATTTGATACAAGGATACTAATCATAATTTCGGATTGATACGCGAATGTAATTAAAATGGCCGACTTCCGGTTTTACCGGAAATGACACTAACTTTGATTTTTTAAATAGATCACCCTATATATTTTATGTTTTTCGGAATCTACGACTTAAATTACATAACACAGTATTACCAAAATGCTAGAGTATTCCACAAAAATATTTAATAAAACTATTAATTAATTGTTTTGCAGTTTTAAATAAAGTCAAAGTGGCGCATGATGCATATCGTTAGATTGGTAATAAAATTTTCTATTTAATGGCAAGATGGCCATTTAAAAAAGATACTTTTTCTTTAAAAACATGTTTGGCAAATTTTATTATTTAATACCGCCAGATGCCAGCGCATAAAGCACCAGCCTCTATACCGGAAGGTAAAATGAGGTTACAGATTATACATATATACATAATAAGGGTTTGTTATTGACTTAATTGATAAAATAGCTATTATTATGAGTGGCTAGAGTCACTTCGAACAGATTTCTTCCAGTTGCCGCCTTCTAGGGTAAAGAATTAAATTTGAAAAAAAATTGTTAAAAAAATTTAAATTTTGCAAGATCGTTGTATGTAATTTGACTCGTAGATTCCGAAAACATAAAATATACAGAGTGACCCATTTAAAAAGTCAAAGTTGGTGTCATTTCCGGTGAAACCGGAAATGAACTATTTTAACTATATCTCTCGGTCAATCAGAAAGTACGTCTAGTATCTTCGTTTAAAATTTTATCCAAATCTATTCATAAATAAAGAAGATAGAAGTATGGCCCTGGTCTCATTGTCACCCGGTATATTACAAGAAATATTTACTGTGTTTTATGTTATTTGTCTTTGTATTGGGTTTGGGTATTACTTGTATACACAATTAAGTATAGCTTTTTTATTTCCGTATGGTATACGTGGGCATTTTTCATTCAAAGCAATGATAAAAAGCTATCAATACCAGTATCGCATCAACTGTTTATTGCCAAAAATGTAGCCTGCCAGGCCGAAACCTAATTTTCTGAATTTCCATTTGTTAAGACTTCGCAGTTGGCGGCGTAATGCAATAAACACATGCGTCCCGCTTCAGTGGCGGGCTGATTTATTAGCAGCTCCCTCCCGAAGAGACCATCATGCTCTCATTACACCCGCAGCTCAAATTATTTTTAATACGGGAAGGGTTGGAATTATTTTTGTAATTAAATTTAGGAACGATATTGTAGAAATTTGAGTGCCCTGGGGGAAGACAGCCGCTGGTGGCTTGATGAAGAATTTATGGCTAAGTAGGCGCATCTCATTTATTAAAATATGCTTTGCAGCCCTTCCGGACTAATAAGCAGACGGCGGATTTATATGGGAGAAAAAGATTAAATGACATTCAAACTAAAATTAGATACAAAAGAATAGATTTGACTTAGAAACTACATTTGCCATGAAATTTAAATGCCTTATTTTCTGTTTACAAAATCACCATTTTATAACAATCAACCCTGAATGTCTGTATGATTTTCTGGATTTAGTAAGAAATTGGCAATGATTTTCAAACAAATATCATTTATTTTCTACAGACGCTGTGGTGTAAGCACATTTATAAAATATTTTATTTTCGTCTGATCTATTATTTGTTGTTTATATCTGTGATGTGAGGTATATAAAGCAGTCCATAATGCCCTAGCGTGTTATTGACTGCTCTGCAAGCTTTGCAAGTTATTTGCATATTCAAAATGGAAAATAAAACGCTATATGTACCATGTACATTACTTGATGTTCACAACCCTCGGGCGACTTAAAACCCTCGGGCCAGAGCCCTCAGACTTGTAAACGTGTCGCCTTTGAAAGGGCATACACATCTTCATGTCTTGGTACATAAATAACTATATCGTGTTTATAAACACCAAGGCAAATGTCAAAGCTTGATAATCCGCCTTTGTAGATTTACTCAAAATGTTACTTAAAACAGGTAGACAATAATAAAGTTTCGTAGTAAATGTCATTTATATTGACATTTGAAAATTTATTTTTAAGACGATACAATCAAACAATTAAATTTATATACAGAGTGATTAAAAAGAACTACATCTATTTGCCTTTGAAGTTTATGTGTCGCTATATTTTTTATAGTTCTCGAACTAGCCGGAGCTATCAATACTTTAGAATGCTTAAGCTATAGCTAGTACGAGAATCATAAAAACTCATATAACACATGAAAATGTACTTACATGCAAAAAGGTTCAACTGAAATTAAACGTAGTTTTCTTTTAATCCCTCTGTGCATATTACACCTGATTTTTTTCTTCTAGTTTATCAAATAAAAGTATTCTGATTTTATATTGGGAAAAATGTTTTCCTTGTTGCTAAAATTAACCATTTATATAAAACGGTTATTTCGCTCTGGAAAAACTGTTTCTCTTGCAATAACTTTTTTTATGGGGATAGAATTGCCAGAGGCGCAAGATCAGTGGTTGAAATATTTAAAATTCTGGCTTCGAAGTTCGGCGAAATCTGAATAAAATGGATTACAGTAATAACAATATATTAGTGTTATAATTTTGAAACACCGTCCTGGATGGAAAACCATTTAAAAATCTAGAGAATCTAGACTATTATCTCCATCTACCATTCTGATTGGTTCTCTTAAGAATATAATCACTTTACTTTCTGTGTCAGTATTTAATATATAGCATGGTAACGACCCATATAAATTTACAATCACAATGAGGAACTTGAACGAAAAAACATTAAAAAAAAAGAACTTGAACGAAAAAACATTCAAAAAAAAACTTCAAGAAAAAATTGGTAACTTCGGGGTAGAAGAAAGACACGCGAAAGGAGGTAAGCCAATAATTACCAAAAAATACTCTATATAATGAACACCTTTCGAAGAAACCTCAAAAGGAAATGAGGTGGATCAGCCCTGGCGGAGTGACAATAAATGACATCGATTACATACGTTCCATAGAAACTACTAATCAAATATTATATTAAACAACTTAACTACATGTGGCCACAGAATAGTTAGAGCTAAAGCGGAAGTAAACGTAAAATGGGAAAGAATAAATATGATTAAAAAAATACTACCAAATATAAGAACAAACATTATAAAACACAAAAAAACACATCTGAATTATAACTACAAAAATAACTAGAATATCTAGAAAATAAGTCTGAATGAAATTAATAATGAACTGAAAACGGCTGTAACAGAAGCTGGACTAAAACTAGTGTAAACACGAGGGGGCAAAAAAGACCAGTGTAATGATAAAACAAAGAAATTACATTGTAGAATATACGGAAATAAATAAAAATCTAATAAGCAATAGACCAAAACAAAGAAAATCATAAACATAAATCAAAAACTCGAAAGACAAAAAAAAAATACTATAAAGAACAAATACAACAAAGAAATTAGAAATAGAGATGAATCTCTCAGGGTGTCAAAATAATTCTACGAGACCAATATAGGTCAAAACAAGAAGCATCGATGGAAACTCGAAAAAACTAAAAATAAAGATATTAAATGTATAATCAAAATCCCAGAAGAGTGAAACAAAGAAAATACTTACTCCTTACTCTCGCACATGTATAAACTACTCACAAATATTATACACAGAATCAATAACAGTATTATCAGCCAGTGGAACAAAGTAGCTTTCGAAATGAATTTAATACACCTGTCCACTTTCTCAGTATAAAAACCCGAACAGAGAATACAACGGAATATACTATCCCATTACATCTGGCCTTCATAGTATACGAGAACGCATTCGATAGTATTGCAATGTGGTCAATAGAAAGAGCTTTGCAGAAAGCACAGTAGACTATAGCTATATACATTTAATCAATATGACAAATAAACAAGCTAAAAGGATCGTACAAATACATGATAACAAAAACTCAATACAAATCAACAAATGAATGACACAATGAGAGACAATGAGCGCCAAACTCTTCATAACAGCGATGGAAGATATATTTAAACAGCTAAATTGGAAGAAAAATTTATTAACACAAACGGAACAAATATCAACAATCTAAGATATGCTTACGACGTAGTATTGATTACAGACAGTTACGAAAAACTTCAAATTATGTTAGAAGACCTACAAACGGAATCAGAAGAACTAGGACTGAAGATGAACAGAGAAAAAACTAAAATTATAGCAAATCAAGAACTAGATAGACATATTATAATAGATCCCCAGAAGATAGAGAAAATTACTGATATCTCTAAGACAGCTCCTGAAAACTGTAAAACAAAATCAAACTGCAGAGAGACTTATTAAACTGTCATGGAGGGCTTTTGGTAGTAACAGCCAAATATTAAATAATAGTAAACTACCCATATACTTAGAAGACCAATGTGTAACGCCAGTGCTAACATATGACGGATATAATGGATAAGCTAGCTAAAACCCAAAGAGCAATGTAAAAGCAAATTTTACACATAAATCTAAAAGACAAGGTAACAAACGAACATATCCGACAACTAACTAAACTCATGGATGTAACAGATCATATAGCGGCGTTAAAACAAACAGATGGCACATGGAATAAGGAGATTCAGCAATGGCGACGCTTCATATGAAAGAGAGGAAGAAGGCGTCCACAGATGAGATGCGTCAATAACATAAAGAAAATAGTAAAAGTTGGACGGAAACGAATAAATAGCCAAAGATCGTGGAAGCAGAAGAAGGAGGCCTACGTTCAACATTGGATGAAAATGGATGATGAATGAATGCTAACCTTGCAAAAGGCACTAAACGATCGAACACTCGATTTTTATGTCGTATCACGTATCATTCTCCTAAGGACGAATTTCATATTGTATAAGTACTACAAAAAACAGTGTTGATCTAAAACGATTGCTACATTCGATATCAAACAGACGCAACAAAATAAAAAAAAATGAGGCGCCGAATTGTGCATACCAACTTATATCATGCACTTCAATTAGTGAGATCATCTTGCATATTACTTTTTACACATTTCTTTCAGCTGTTTTTAAGTGTTTGTGGTGTACTTAATGTCGAATGAAGCAATATGCGAAATATCCTACTTTAAAAGTATTGTACAGACAGGGAAAATATATAATTAAATATTTACTTACGCACAATACTAAATATTCTAAAATACAGTTGTAATTTAATATCGTTTCGTGGTTTAGACATCACTCAACATTCTAAAATGGAAATTGATATGTTCACTTTAATGTTAGAGAATTATTTGCATCAATGTAAAATTAGCACAATCCTAGTAGAAGCGAACAGCAATAAAAATTCAAGGAAAAAATGTTACATGACGCTATTTGCGAATATTAATTGGAAATTTGTAATAATACCAAATGGCCATTTTCTAATCGCGTTCAAGGTCAGATATTCACCTTTGGTATTATATAACGACATAATTGCACATTTACCGTTCATTTAGATCTTCAGGGTTGTTTCTATTAAAACTAATGCAGCGAACTCATCTACATATAAATGCGATTAGATAATTTACTATTGATTTATTTTTGGTGTAGCTTAATTTCAAATTTCACCTTGTTTTTTATTTACTTTAATTAGAACTATGGCATTTTCAAAATGAACTTTACATATTCAGCTTTCAGGAACTTTTACAGGACCTTTACGGCTTTACCACGGCAGGATAAATAAATCTTTAGAACGGCCACGTTTTAACCATTCTAGGCGCGTATTAAGTCCGGAACAGCGTTTTTAAACGAAACCATACGGAATAACAACACCCTCGCCAAAACGCGATCTACGAAATAGTGGCACCTGCGTGTAGTATCGAAATATTTCATGCAAATAGCCCTAGGAACATGCAAATCCATCAGGGAGCTTTCTTTTAATTGTTCGTGTCCGACAACTTAATTTCTGCTAAAGGTGTTACTCACCAATGAGTCTACTTCTGGATCCGCTATATAATAGGGCTTTTCTTGTCGTATCTGAAACAAAACAACAGATTAGTAATAAGTTCGGTTTTGCACCGCCACAGCTACGGAAGGGTTGATAGAAATGTCAACGGCTTTTCAGCAAATTCCCGGAGATAAGGGAAATGCTGTGTGACTGGAAGCAATAAGAGTTTTCGTCGTGGTACTTTTAATAAGCGATTATTCAATTTTAATCTTACATCGACCTTACATAGCAGACCGCAATTTCGAAACTCAATTTTATTAAGAAGTGGTTAAAAATTGATAAGGGCCATAAAAATGCAGATTTGAATGCATTAAGATCTAATCGTTGCAGTCCAAAATCAACAAACAACTTTCCGCGCTTACACCTCGTCCATAAGGTATCGACGTGGATTTTGCGTGCTACATATTTTAATAAGTTCACTAATATTATGCTAAAATAAGGGTTTTACATGCAGTCAGGCCTATCGATCTATATTAATATCCATTTCGTTTAACCAGTTTCTATATTTGGGCAGCTCTTTGGATTAAAAAACAAATATCAGCTCGTTTGTGACGAAAAATTCCAATTAGTTTATTTTATATTCTAACCATTTTAAGGTTGGAAATTTTTGTTTCAAAGAAAAACCGACAACTAATTTAGTTTAAACTTTTGAGGCGACTATGGGTGAAAATATTTGTTCATTTCGTTGTAATAAATACACGTGCTTTGGTAATCCCAGGTAGAGTGGAATTGCAATTAAATAAAACGGCTAATTTAGAAATGGTCAAGGCTTGAATTAGAATTCGAACACAAATATATATTTTATAAATGTACAAACCGCACCTAAACATTGGAAACTATTAATTAAACTACTACTGATATTTTCACTATTAAAATAACTTCTAAGGTCGGTTCCTCCTTATTCTAATTTTTATATTTTACACTTAATAAATATAGATTTCTACTTAGCTCATAGCTTCATAAGTATAGAAGAAGTGAAGGACTAACAGTTAACGTTATAGGAGTCTTTGATATAGAGTAATTTTAATTAGTAATTAAATGTATTGTTAGGAAATAACGATTGTAATAATAACTCGATTGAAAGCACCGTCGGGCGTACAAAAGAAAATGGAGGTGCACCCGCAAAACACTTAAATACCCTGTTGGTTGGAAAATAATTAGTGTAATTAAATGTCCCGTAGGTAACCAATAGTGTGTAATTGGAAATAATTTAAACACTGATAATGGCACAATTAAGGCATTGTAAGCGAATAACGTTGCAGACGCTACGTGGATTCGAAAATAAAAACCGAATCCGACCGATTGTAGCTGGGGAGCTAGAAAACTCGTAATTAGCAAAAGTAATTACGCGAAGTTAATTATTCAAATATATGGCGGCTAAAAACTTATGTAATTTTACAAGAGTAATTGAGAAATCGCGGCACCTTTTGAAGGAACTAAACAACTGTAATTAACATACGTTTAAAGTAATGCAGTACGGCCACTCTTGGTTATTTCCTATTGCGTAGTATTTATTTTAACATTCTTTCTTTGAGTTTGTGTAGCCGTTGCGATAGAGTGGTTTTATTTTATTCCAATGCTTTACATATCAGCTCGCCGACTTTCTGTTCCCATTGTGATCAACTCTTTCCTTTTTAGGTTCTATGCAAGCAATAGAAAAGACTTTAGGCTAAAAACGCTTTCTAGTAGTGATAGCAAATTAAGTTACTACATTATTAAAGAGTGCGAAATATTTCAGGCCGATATAATGATGCGCTTTTAGATTTATATTAGACATATTCAATACTGTCTTACTGGTTAGGCTGCTTTTCACTTGTGTGTACTCCTAATGCTATTTTGAATTTCAATGTTACAGCTTTTCCCCAGTGTGCAATCCTAATGTTAGGGAATTCTACTCGGCAAAGTCAATGAAGCAAAATATTAGATATATTCATGTAGCCTTCTTAGTAAGCTGCCGTTCATCTGTGTATTTTAAATGTTATTTTGAATTTCATTATTAACGATCTTCCCCCAATGTGCAATCCTAGTGTAATTCTAAGACACGTTTAGGTGATAAAACCTTGTACAGGGTAAAAATTTACTTGCTGCTTCAAGCGTAGAGTCAAAAATCAAACAAAACGTGAAATATAACTTTCAGGTGTCATGAGTCATGAATAATATCTAATCGCAAAATGTAAAACTATAGAAAGTCAACTAAATCTGTTATTCAAGCTGAGCTGATATTTCCAAAATACTGACACTATATGGAAAACTAATCCTAGTTATTGACGACTCACACCGTATCTCTCATATGTAAGAGACAGTTTGAAAACATTAAAAAAACATACGTATCCCCAGCAGTGTACTAATTATACAGATCGAATAAAATCTCCACTTTTCTACATATTGCTGGACATTTATAATATAAATTTCCATAGCTGCAGGCGATGCCGAAGATTTAAGACGCTTCTGATATTAAGAATATATTAACGTCAGCGATGGAGATCGACAATATATAAATAAAATGCCTATAACCGCCAATAAAATTTGAATAAAATGTCGCTTTCCTTAATGTGCGTCCATAACACACAAGTCCTGCTACGCACTGATATTTTATGGGCAAGCGTTCATGTTTCTCGGCGTTTATTAAGTACGAATAATTAACAATCGGAATTATATAGGCATAGATGGGTATCGATGTTTCTGATAAATTCAGGCGTGAAGTTGCGTTGTCAATCTATAAATTTGACAATTATGTTTAATTACTACGATTATCGGTAGTATTTAAATAAATACGCCTTAAAGAGGAGTAATCAGTAATCGCCTACTGCAAAACTGAATCTTAAATTGAACAAATAAATATTGTAGGTTTTTAAAATAAATATTACTTTGTTATCGTTTATTAAATTCTTGTTATGCACATTTTTGTTTATTGAGAACTTTCAAAAGGGAAAAACCATTTTTTGTTATTTACTTGAATATATCAATTCCAAACCGTTTCTTAAATGAATGACATTTCTGTAGGTATATTGAATCAATGGCCCCCAATAAAAATACGAAATATAGAATTGAACAATCTTTGTTACAGCCAACTGAATGGCAAGCAGAATTGTAATGAAATGCGGCCTTGGAGGAACAGAACACATTTTTAATTCGATTTTAGCCACTTTTCTGTAGATGGATTAGACTTGCTTACGTTATGCTTTAACAATAACTACAGTTTGTTAAAACGGTGTTCCAAAGCAACACTTTTTTACTGTTTGAAGGCCAGTTATGCTAATGCTCAGAGCGCGAAATTAAACAAAAGCGATTATGATTTGTTGATTTGTAACCAATTTATTAAAGTATTAAAGAGTTTAAAAAACAATGCCTAATCTTAGTGCTAACGGCAATCCATTATTCATTGTTTAATTGTGCATTAATTGATTCTTGCCAGACCATAAATTAAAATTCTGTTGTATAAAATATACAGCAGTGAATAAAATGAATTGAACAGTCTTCAGTCGAAATTTGTAAAAATCTTAATTATATCCAGGCTAGGATGAAGCTAAAAATGCCAAAATTAATTGCTATCTTATATAAATTACTTTTAAAAAAATGTTCAATTTCAATATACATCTGGCCAATACTTTGTTAAGCCAAACATCTGAAGGCTGGTTTAAAACCACTACATAAATATATGTAGAGTAAATTGCATTTGCATATTTTGAAGCATTTTCACAAACACAGAACTAATAACTAGTAGGCTAGTGTCATTTAAAACAATTGCGATAACAAGTACCACAATAACGGTAAAACTATGTATCTATCTTTTTTACATTTAAAAAATTGGGCAAGTATGTTTATAAAGAATTGTCATAACAGATGTTAATTTTAGTTGTCTGCATACAGTTTGGTCATACTATTAACGATACTCTTTAGCATAACAAATACAGCACGCAATGAATTGCTTGCAATACTTCAACTTTTCCTTATGTTAAATTTTAATCAACAAAATGGATAATTCATCTCTATTATGGCAATACTAACGGGTGTTCATAAACAGTCGTCATCCCAGTAGGTTTTGACTTCAGAAACGTATGTCTATTAAAATTGAGAAAAAATGCGCTATGACAGTACTCAATGACGTTTCATTGTGTTGCACGAATTAATCAAAGACATAACATTTTGTTTTTCAAAGCAACTGGGATGACGACTGTTTATGAACACCCGTTAGATTTGTAATAATTCGACATATCCAAAGTTGTAGCTTTAAAACTGATTTTCTTAATTTGTAATAATTAATAATCCTATACCATAAAATCGGTTCACTATCTCTTCCGAAGATACTGGAAGATAGTAGGCCGGTTTTTATTTTCAAAAAAAGTACGAAAAAGTAAAGTAATTAAATTAAAATCGGTTGAAACAGCTGATGTGGTACGTTCACAATGAACTCTTCAGCGCCAATTTGTCAAATTTAAAAGAACAATTAAATCGTGTAATTTCAATGTCCATCTATCAACATTTTTGTATGTATAATTATTGGTAGTGTTGTTGTGTTTTTGATTGTGACATGTAGCACCCTTTTCCATCGTAGCATAGCTCGGGTGATTCACTAGTTATCTATATATTGCGATTGCAATAGGTTAAGGAAGTTAAGGGAAATCAATCATCTGCATTGTATCATAAAAATATACAAATAGAGGTTATAGAAAATTTCCTAGTGAAAAACAGTTTTGCTTTAGCCATACGTCTAGTGCTGCATCAACTGGACATACCTATTTTAAAATAACTGATAATAATAACCCAAAGCAGGATCGCAATGTGGAAGATAAAGTTAAATTGTTGCATACAATTTTAGGCAGCTACTTGGTTGTTTAAAAATGCATGTCGTATAGAGAACTCATATTTCAGAACACACTTAGGGCCAGCCAAACCGTTCAGTCCAAATTTAAAATAGCAGCCAAAATCAACAAAACAAATGTTAGAAGCTTAAAACAATCATCAATCACTACATTTTACAATAGATCCACGATTCGCTCTTTTTTGCAGCACAATTTCTACTGACGCAAGTTTCAATCAAGGACGAAAAACATCGGAACTCACTTTTACACAGCTTCTCACGGTCATTTATGGGCAGAGAATATGTCTAATAAAAGGTGTCGTTGATGTGTCGTTATTAGTTTTAGCCGTAATCCCACACATTTAAGTGCTTGTAGACATTCGTTCTTCCGTACCTTGTGTTAAGTTGAATGGATGGCGAGTGTCGATATGGCAAACCTTCCATAAGGAGCGAGATAAGCCTAAGCTCAAATGGCTCAAATGTGCACTATAGATGGCGTACACTCCCATACAGAATTAATGTGCCTTCGGCATCCTCTCAAGACACCCCGAAGTTACTCAGTCGCGTGCGTAATTAAGGTCCCCGAGGCAGATGATTCCGGCTAAATAATAAGACTCCATTTTACAGGGCGTTTAAAGTGTTCCGGCTTGAGTCGCACTAATGATAGTGTTTAGGTAGTTGTGAAATTGCAGCCTTGACAAACGGCCATTTAATGTCCATTTGCTACCAAATCGCAACAATAACATGTTGCAAATGAGATAATGCTCGACGAGGGGCAGCAGACGAAAAGCTGGAAACGCTAATGAATATGTCGTAATTGCCTCAGATTTGACGAAAATCACGCACAAGAACACTCATTGCGGCTGGCATGCGGTTGTTGCAAAACGCTTTTCCACCTTAATTAGTCATTGATCCTACAATTACAAACTAATCAAAATTTCATCAGTGAAACAAAAACAAGTGAAGCGTTGCAGATCGTGATTCGAAATGCTGCCCACTGAGGTCTTTGTAAAATGTGATATAATCTTTACATTTAATTTTGTAATTTTCACGGTTTCAATTATTATTGAGATTGCGCTCAGAATCAATGTTACCGTTTTGAGCAGTTATCTGCTCTTATATTTGAAATCAATATGTTGTTGATAAACAAAAATCTGGCTATGATATCATTCAAGTCTGTTAATGTACTATTGGCGAAAGAACTATTTGACATATATTGTATTGACAAACTAACTAACAATATGCCTTTCGATAAAATATCAATGTTAACTTTCTTAATCTGTTGTTTGACATAGTTGACTACCATACCAGATCGTATACATCGGAACTCTCACTATACATAACAACGATATCCTATGCATATTTTATTAGCCTTTATAAACAATAATATGCTTAATTTCTATTACTCTTTATATTACACATTAGGAAACTATTGCAGTACAATACTTCCACTATTTTATTGCGCTTATTAAAACAGACGTAGTGGTTAAGAGTAGCGTTAATGGCATAAACTGATATTTGAATCAACCGATAAGAGGAAACTGGACGCCATGACGATGTGGTATTATAGAGGAACACTGAAGATGGATTGGATAGATAGAGTAACCAATATAGAAGTCTTGAGAAGAGTAGCTGGAGGTTACCTAGATGTTAGAAGCAAATTCAAACGAGAAGAGACTAACGTAGTGGTTAAGTGTAACGTTAATGAAATCAACTGCTTTTTTTAAGTGAAGGAAAAACCGATAAGAGAAAACTGGAAGCCATGACGATGTGGTATTAAAGAAGTACACTGAAGATATGTTGGATAGATAGAGTAACCAAATAGGTCTTGAGAAGAATAGCTGGAGATTTAGAATTTACAAGCAAATTCAAGCGAGAAGAGATTGACATGGTTAACTTTAACGTTAATAGGAAGAAACTGATATTCGAATCAACATTTTTTAAGTGCGAGACATCGACTATAAGAAAATCAGATAAGAGGAAACTGGAAGCCATGACCATGTGGTATTAAAAAAGAACATCGAAGATAGGTTGGCAGGCAGAGCAACCATAATAGCAGTCTTGAAAAGACTATCAGGATTTTAGAATTTAGAAGCATATTCCAACGAGAAGAGACTGGCGTAACGGTTAAGTGTAACGTTTGGAATGAACTGATATTTGAATCAACCTTTCTTTAATTGGGAGACATGGGCCATAGGAATAGCAGCTAACGAAAAACTGGAAACCATGACGATGTGGTATTAAAGAAGCACATTGAATATATGTTGAAAAGAGTAGACAAAGATTTTAGGATTTAGAAGTAGATTCAAGTATATAGGAGTTGAAATTACAAGTAATAGAGATTAACTTGAAGAAATACAAGCTCAGAACACAAGAGAACTACACGTGGCGAGGTGTTTGGCGGATACGGTATGGCGAAACAAATACAGGGTGTTAGGGAAGTCAATACCATAAATTGTAAGGATGAAAGAACTGTAAGAATGGAGTCAAAAGTTGATTAGAAATTTGTGGATTAGACGTACAGATTCTTCACAACTTGATATTAAAAAACGTTACCATACATTTTTTGTACTGCTGAAATGCATATTCATACAATCCGTTTTTGGAATTTAGTGTGCTGTTGTCACAAGCTGGAAATATTTGAAAGAGTACGAGGGTCTATGTTACGCAGGGTCGAAGCTTGCATTAGAGCAAATGGCTCACACTTTGAGCATTTACTGTAAATAATTTTCATTTTTAATGTAATAATTTCGTTTTCATTTATTTGATTTGTTAATGTTTATTTGATTCGTTAAGCGTTTAAGTCATACAGTGCATAATTGCTTAGTAACAGAGGATAATCAAAACTTAAACAATGCTCATTATGTCAGCAGTTCCAAAAATTTTCGGTACAGTTTTTAATCAAAAAATGTCTCGGGACTTTTCAACTATATTTTTGTCATCCTTGCATCCCTACAATTTATGGTATTGACTTCCCTAACACCCTGTATATGAGAACAGACGTGAAAGTAAGAATATACAAGGCCATGGTGAGACCAATATTAACTTATGCCAAAGAGACCAGGGCGGAAATGAGAACAGCAAAACAAAAAAGCGAGCGTCAGAGTGGAAAGTGCTAAGAGCAATTAAAACGTGACACCTAGAGGCAGGCAGACGAACAATTCCATCCGAGTAATATGTAACATACAAGACGTGGTAAATTGGTCAAAAAAAGAAAAAGAGAATGGAAAGAACACGTCGAACGAATGGATGAAGATAGATTGGTTCGAATATGTACGGATGAACGATCGAGACGGATGGGCCCAGATCTGGTTCTCTTCCTCCGCAGAATAAGGCATAAGACAAACAGGGAACTATCCCTAGTCAATTGTAGAAGCAGAAGAAGAAAAAGAAGAAGAAGATTCAAACGAGAAGAGACGGCTTATGAAAAAATATAATAAAAGGAAGAGTACAAAAATACCTATAGATCAAACAACGAGGAGCAAAAACTATCATAAGATACGAAGAAAAAGTGATACGATGGCGATGCAGAAATCTGCAACAAACTAATGAGTCATTAGTAATGACCAAAGAAGAAGAAGAAGTGTTCTCAATGTTGTTTTTTTTGGCATATACTACTTATATGATTTGTAAACGTATTGTAATTGCTGAAGAATCCGCCGTTATAAAGAATTTTGAAAAAGCCGATTCAGTGAAGTTTCCTTATTTAGACCATACAGAAGTCCATGAGGGTTTTGATAACACCAAATCCTGGTTTCACCCCAATTTTGTTTTCCAAACGTTATCAGTTTCGATGCTTTTAAATTAAAAGCAATCCTGATTACAAATAACATATTGAGTTCATCAGACTGTAGCGAATGACTATTTTTTAACTAATCTAGCGGTGTTTCAAGTTTCGAATTGACGTCATCAGTTTTTCTATCTGTAACTCGTTTAGTGCAAGATATAGTAAAAAAGGCGATTGCGGTTTTATTTTTTCTTTCAGATATTTAATCCCAACTACTTTTTTAACGCTCAGAAAAAGCGTAAATGGATGAAGCTTGCCCGTAAAAAAGAAATTGCTCCAATTGATCCCAGTGAGATTTTTGTATTTCCTCGAGGCGCATTAAGTATGTTCTTGTAATAAGCATCAAAATGGAAGTATTCTAGTCTTCTTTTCCTACTTGACTGTGGTGTATTAGGTCTCTTTGCAGTTCAAGATTGTCATGAAAGAAATAGACATTTTCTACCCTTTCTTCTTAACTATGGTGTATTAGGCCTCCATACCGTTGCCGATCACCATGAGGAAAAATGGGGAGTACATTTAAATTAGCTTTATTTTCTAAACATATTATAGTAAAATCAAAACAATGGCTTTACTTGCATTTCCCTTAATAATTTTAATATTGCCGTCGTACCCTTTTCGATTTTTAATTAAATCTGCGAAAATATATCCACAAAAAAGTAACAGTACTTGGGTTCTATACGGAGAGGAACAGAAGCGACAAGTCCGAAATTTCATTTAATTAAAGGCAAAGGCAGCTTGGCGTCCGTTATAAGGCAGATATTAAAAATCGTTAAGAGATTGAACGGGTGGTGTTGGACTTAACAGGACACGTAACGGCGATCGGGTAGCGAAGGTAGATGATTACGGAGGCAGCAAGGCCCGCCCCTTCGGCCACGTGCCTTTAAACCACTTTTTATATCGTCTTTATCGTAATTATAGCTATTTTGTCAGTACACAAGCGCGTGTATTTTATTATGGGCCCTCGACAATTTTCGGGCGGATGGCGCAAAATGCTACAAAGACAGAACAGGCTGCCACCACCGAACAGCTTAATTTTGAACACTGCCAAACGTATACTTATGTCCCTGAAATTACAGCAAGCTGGTTTTATCCGATTTAACTGCCCTGTTTGAACCTAATTTAGCCCTATTCCATTGTAACGTGTTATGAAATCATATGTCCATATTCTACATACTGAAAGAATAGCATACAGGGTTGCCGAATAGTGACTTTCCAATTTAGTCCAACTAGGGGGAAGTTTTGGCTTTATTTTATTATACTATATTACTTATTAAATTTAAGCACAAACCGTAGGTAACAAATCTACAACTATGAATTCCGCTTGTTGGAGCTCTAAGTAATAGATTTGCTAACATCTATAATGAAATTATAAAGGGTATGTTTTAATAAATCGCTCAGGCACGAGGATGATTTATAACCGCACCTTTAATATACAGTTACCGGTCCATATAACATTTTGATTAATTTAAATTTTCATTAATGAAATTTCCACGTCGTTAAATAAAGTAATCAAATCAAAACTTTTACTGCTAGGCCCGAACTAATTTTTAATATTTTTCTCCTTTGCTTCTATGCAGATGCACAATATCTATTGTCCACTGTAATTGATTGTAGAATTCAGTAGCAATTTATTTAGTAACATTATACACGGCAGTGTACGTAATGTAACCAGCAGATTTACCAAATGTAATTATACAAATTGCTTAATAAATTGCATGAAATACAACTGATAATGTATGTTTACAAACAGTGGCCTACTTGTGACAGTTCAAGAATAATGTTAATATTTCGTTTGATAAAATGAAGGCAGATGATTTTATTAACAACAAATCGTCTAATTATTTAAGCTACTTAATTACTGTCATCAAAACGACTTTGTAATGGAATCATTATCAATGATTCGAAGACGTCTCTGTGTGGAAGCATAATATTGTATTTATACAGTTGATTCGATTTTAGTACGATTTTTAACTTTTGAATTGCTCGTTACAGTGTAAGTTGCTGTTCAGTTCTTCTCTACAATAATAATTATTAGTAATACATTACGCACTTCATACCAACAGATTATTTGAAAATTAAGGGATGTCTGAAGTGTTTGTAACGAATTTTAACACACTTAATTTTATTTTTCCAAGCTCTATGACGATATGAAACTGTTGCAGGGATTTATGCTATTCTAGAAATTATTGTTACAATTACAAAAATACAATTATTTACTGTTCAAAAGTTTGTAGTTTGGTATTAAAAAATGGTAATGATTAGGGAGGGGGAGAGAGGCAAATAAAAGGTGTATGCATACAATAACATTATCTTGGCTGCACCAGGAACTGGAATAATGCGCTTTAACTTTTACTCTGGATATTCTTAAAGTAAATGGTGTAGGTTGCCATTATTTGATACAAACGCCCTATATAGCCTAATTGTTTCATAAAACACAAATTACTTAAAAGGTGACTAAAAACGTAGCTCACACTGCTATCATATTTAAACTGTAAACTATTCTCCAATAAAAATCAATATAGATTACGAAACTAGATAAATGCATGCAATAGTTGTGTACATGCTTCCAGTATCTGCAAAACAAATGCGAATTCTATGACAATTACTTTATCTAAATTGCAAATTGTATTTTTTGCTGCTTTTCCTTTAAATAAAATATTATCTACTGTACTACGACGTTTCCCCGAAATTGTGTGGCATTTTCACAGTGTTAGTATTTGTTGCTATTAAATTAAAGTGTTTTTATTTTGATGTACGTAGCTGTCCCTTTGACGAAAAAATTAAATCTTGAACATAAAAACAAAAAATGACTTCGAAAAGATACACAAAAGCATAAAAGACAACGTTTTATGGAAAGAAAGCTACAACACGCCGAAAAATGCAAGATTTAATTTAAATAAAATGTATCGAGTCAGGGTCGGATTGATGGCGAAAATACCAACCGGGAAACTTACGCAAAGCCCCCCACCCCTATATTAAAGGGATTCACCATTATTACAGTCTAATTTTTTTATAAACTATTGTTTGCATTAACCACAAACATAAGATGATAATCTTGGGTTTTACATTTCTTACAATCAGAGTAATAATTTTTACAAAGAAACTAAAAAGTAATAACATAATAAAAATAGAAAATTTAAAAAGAATATTTATTATTTCGTAAATTTTTAACAGAACTACCTTTTTAACGTTAATAAAATATAACAGATAGGTAGACAAATACACAACGAAATAAACTTAGGAATCCGATTCTACATATATTTCTATTTCTATATTATTTTCAAGAATTAGTTAGACACGTGGTTATTTCAAGAGTTTCTTTCCAAATACACTGGATGTTTTTCGTAGAGCGTTAATCTCTTCGCCATAGTGCAAGACGCTTAATAATTTTGATTCAATGTTCATTAATGTAAATGCAGTCAGTCTTTCCTGGCATAATAGAGACCTAGTCTGTTAAGAATTAATTTTGATTTGCAAAGCAACCATTACACGAAGACAAAGAGTTCTGGTAAGCTCTTTCAAATTCACTTTTTGGATCTTTACCTTCTACATTTTCATCTCTTTCATCTTTACTATCACTGGACCACAGCATTCTCATGAACGCAATAAGACTTGTTTATTGCGGTAGATGAATACATTTTTACACCATGGAAATTTTGAGCATACTAATGGGCTCTTCCAGTATTTGAAGATGAACCTAAACAAGGCAATTTAGATATTATGGAAAGGGAACGGAATGTAAATTTTTGTCGATTCGAATTTGTTTGAAATTGCGCGTTACTCTCGCTGCCATGACCAAATCTATCTTTTGTTTATTGAAATGTTATCTCTATGATCGTAAATCGTAATAAATCGATTTTACTTGTTTGCACAATTAATTTTCATAACATAAGTATTAACAAAGAACGGGCCCCGACGAAGCTATCTGTGTCGGGGCCCACCGAGGAATTTCCCAGTGGTACAATTGGACACCGTATAGAGTAATGATCCAGAAAAATAATAATAATTTTCTTTGTAATATGAGAGTAGTACAGCGTGATCAGTATACTAGGAAACAAAAGGGGCTTGTAGAAAGTCCATGCATTGAAATGCACTTGTCAAAATTTAAATCTCCTTTCGTATACGGGGGAGGTTCGAAAATATGAAACTGGCTGAAGAATAAAGTACACTTATTTTTCATATACACGAAAATATTATTTGGTAAATTTGCTTAGAATTGAAATTGAGTGTCAAATTCCAGGTCACAGTCACCTATTTCGTAAAACAATTTTCACTGATTTTTCCTATTTTTCACCACCCAGGGAAAATTGTTTTGCGAAGTATGTGGTTGTGACTTGGTATTTGACACCGGCTTTCAATTCTAAGCAACTTTATACCATAACATGGTACTTTATTCTTAAGCCATTTCATATTTTCAAACTTCCCTCGTATATCAAAGGAGATATTTAAATGTTGGCAAGTGCATTTTGAGTTTTAGAAGATGCAGTGACTTAACAAAAACAAAATGTTCTAATAAATGTATAATAAAAGTTACCCCTTTGTTACCAATTATTTTGATTACTCCTTATACAGGGTGTCTCCAAAAGATGGGACACCGATTGTTCGTAGATTATTTAGGTTAGTATAATAAACCGATTAAGCCAAATATGCCTTAGTACAAAATTCCTCCAGTAAGATTTTTTTTATTTTATGTTAATTTCCACAAATGTAAAGAATTTATTTGAATTTTTGTGCTCATGCTTATTATTATGTACTGCACTAACGGTAAAATTTTCATGAACTAGACTCGACTGTAAAAGACACTTAACCTATCGTTGAATTTTTTTAGTTATAACTTTGTTATCAGTCACATTATTTTAAATTAAAGTTAGTATCTGAAAGGGAATTAAAAAGCGATAAATAAAGTATCTTAGTTCATAACCGTAAAAGCAAACGTTTACCTTAAAATTGATTAAGACATGCAATTACCAAGTAGCGATGATCAAAAAACAATGGGTAGTGATTGATATAGTAAACAGCAAAAATAACACATTGGTGACATTGAAATTTTGTCCGTTGTGTTTAATAAAATGCCGAGAAGTATCCAATGCTGAAATGTCCATCACCTCGCCGCACTTTCGTAGGTGTATTATTTTATGTTACCAACGTGATTAATTGATATATCATTGTCATTTACCAAGGCCACAATCACTACCCATTGCTTTTGTGATCAAGGCTACGTGAAAATTGCACGTCTTAGTGACAGCCAAAAATCTTTGATGGGCATTTTAGGTAAACGGTTGCTTGTACGTTTTCTCAGATGACAATTTAAAATTTAAAAAAAATGTTACAGATAGGAAAGTTGGAGCTAAAAATATTTATCCAAGGTAGGTAGTGTCTCTTACAGTCAATTCTGGTTTATAAATCTTTCTTTGCAGTCAAAGTCAAGTCTAGTCCGTTAGTTCAGTATTGCAAAATTCAAGTTTGTGAGAATAACATAAAAAATATAAAAATTAAAAAATATAAAAATTTATAAATAAAAATTGAAGGCCCTATAACTTCTTACTGAAGGAACTTTGCACTAAGGTATATTGCATTAAATCGGTTTATTATAACCTAAATAATCTATGACCAATCGGTGTCGTCTTTTTTTGAGACACCGTGTATACAAACGATTTAATGTTCATATTTACTGAAAATGTGGAAGACCTTTTAAACCGTATTTGAAAATTTACCTAAATTTACCTGTAGTTTAAATATGTAAAATACTACATGCCATTATTATTGCATGACCGCTGGATAGCTATGCACAGGCAACCCATAGTGCACAAAGGTTGCCATTCAGTATTATATGTACTGCAGTTTACTGTATATACACTAATCAATATGGACGGATTTTTAGGACGCTAAAATTGTAAAATAGGGTACCAAAGTTGGCAGGAAAATCTTTAAATACAGGCTAAAGAAATTGAAAAAATCAGTAAAATCTTCGAATAGGCAATATTTAGACATTTTTTCTGCCGGACGTCTTATTGTGAAAATGAAAATAGAATTTAGTTTAGTCAGGAAAAAGCTTTTATTTTCTTCCAAATTTACTACACTTTCAACAGGAACTGAAAATCTAAGTTTACATAAAATATAAATCATGCTAAATCATTTCATTATTATTATTAGTAGTATTATTTTTATTACTAGATTTTGGATTAGCATAAGAAACTAAAGTGTTTTCAATATTCTCAGTAGTAAATGCTTGTCGGTTGTCTGCCAGGCAATATAGAGAAAAAATACCTCTCTACAGCATACGATGCTATTGGTGCATATTTAAAATTGGGCACATCCTCAACAGAAATCGTTTGAGGTACTGGTACATATTTTTCTTCCAAAATGTTCTTTACATCAGGAAGAAACTGGAAGCCAGGTGCCAGTGCCAGTATTTTAAGTCAATATTGCTTAAACTTCGCAAATACTTTTTTTTTAATTTAAATTGTGGGAAAAATCTTCTATAGGCAAGGGACATTAATTCAGTAAGTGGAAGACCTGCCTTTTCTAATTCCGTAAAAACCTACAATTCAAAATTAAAATTTTAAAAAATTGTAGGCAGTCAAATTTAGGCAACAAAATGATAATTTTAGGCGCCGTTAGGCAGAATATGCAATTCACAATAAAAATAGACATTTAGGCGAAAAAAACTGTCTCAAAACAGTTATTAAATAAATTTTAGTTGTAATAGCACATTCTCTGTAGAATTCATCCCCTACTAATCAAGTTAGTCAATCTAGTCGATCGAGTAGGTGCCTTTTCAAATGTAAATATAATTTTCGCTTAATAAGTAATAATTATAATTATTCTTTGAAAATTATGTTATAGCTATGTCGTATGTTTTGGAATCTAATTTTATTACAAAATTCTTTGACATTCCATGATATATGCCCAAACCTACATTCTCTTTTATTACAAAAACGCATTTTGAGCAAATTTATAATTAAAAATAATTTATGGATATTTCTTTACAAAAAAAGTGGGAATTACAATTAGTAGGCGTAGGAAGGCAATTATGTATATTTTGTAACTAGGTTCCATTAGCTGTGCCTACCAATACAAATCAACTATAATTTTAAACGACTTAGTTCCGCTAGACAGGCTTTAAAATTGCAAAAAGTCGATCAGTTTTGTTCTTAAAAATGTGCCTACAGCGCAGTAATTATTTGTTCTAAGCCAGGCACATTTATTTCGTGTTTGCATAATAGAGCAATTTTTATAGTCTTGTTCCTTCTAGCTAGTTGGTAAATGAGATTTACAAAAAAGATGACATATTGCCCCATACCTAGCAATTTGTGAATTAGGGGCATTTAGCGAAAATAACATGCATTTCCCTAATAACCTGCGCTATTGCCTCATCTGCGACTGTTATTAAAGCCCAGGTTGCTGTATCAAGCAGCAGTTGCTCATTTTGTGATGCAAATTCGACCGGGAACGCTTAAAGTAAATCAGACCAGAAGTGATCGGACTGATCATGGTTCGTTGTGATGCAACGGTGCATGCTGTCGCATTGTGCAGGCATTTATGTTGCTCATTTTTGCAACCCATGGCGTCGCCCGTAAGTAAGACTCTCTAGGAGTGAAACTCCCGTGCCGACGATGTATAGCTGTCGCTCCAGGGCCAACTGCAGGGGGTTTTTCAACTACAATTATAAAGGTAGGTACATCTCTGTCAAAACCAACAGCCTCTTCCACCCAGCACTTCTGCGGCTCAAAACAGCCGTACGTCACGCGCCTCATCGCCCGGTTTGGGAAAACGCAAAAATCATATTTTGGGCCAATTGGGAATGATTTACGGCCGGCTTCTAGGCTGGAATATGTTGCGGCAACATTGCACCAAACCGGCAACCTTGGCCCGATAGAGCCGTTGTTTGCTTATTCTATCGGTACACAGGATGTAGATGCAGGTATACAGGTGAGCTGGAATGAATAGAATGCAAGATCCCTTTGTGGAAGACCAAACTGGATCGCTTTTGTTAAGGAACTCGCATGTTTGCGTTTCTCTGGCCAGGACTCACGATGTTCAAATTTGAGCAGGAGACTTGCATTCACAAATTAAAATGCCTGGTGTTTATCACGAATTTTATTTGTGCCTTGGGTCGTTCGTGTTTTTAGAAAATTAAAGAATGAAAAAATATATCTCTAACATAGTACTTACATAGTGTGATTAGTTCATACAGTTTGAATGAAAATTTATCACGGGTGCAACACAAAACTACTAGTAATACCGTTGCTGCTTTCAAATTATGTAAAATCAATGTCCACCCAGTATACAGGGTAATTCATAAGGATGGCCATTAAATTAAATAGGTCTATACTGACGTCAGTAAAATTGCATAGCCTAAAAATTAATTTCTTACAGAAAGAGATCGTATTAGGGTCTAGTACAACTTTTGAGAACCACTGACCAGATCACGTAAGAATACATTAACCTACGCACCCAGCGTAATTTAAATACCCAGACAAATGTTTTTTGCCTCTACATTTTATCCAAATTTTATCTTACCACCTGTGTGAAATTATGTTTATATAAATTTAATTGACCGACAATCAGTTTAAGCAATAAATGTTTAATTTTTTGTGCGATTTTTTATTAACTCGTGACGTATAGTAGTTTATTATGCAAAATTATTGTGTGTGATGTCCTCTAACTACCATTTTTCGCCCACACGTATGAATCACCCTGCATTATGTGGAAGCAAATGGTTTTAGGCAAACGAATTTAGGAAAAAACGCCCCCGGAAAATATGTCCCCGAAGAAATGCCTCTAGAAGGAGTCCTCCGATAAAACCAAACGTAAGTAGCAAATTTGACAGTAACGTAGACAAGAACGTTAATTTTGATTAATTTCACGTATAAATAAATTAAATTTTGCTTTAATATTATTTATTTTCACCAAAATAACATAACTATAGAACTGTAAAAATACGTAGAATTAATAACACGTCAAGCAAACAAAATCGATTGCCAATTGTTGCTACAAGTTACAATCATAATTACGAAGAAACAGAAAAACAGTTTTAAAGTAAAATAAAAATGTAATTATCTTTACAAAAGTTATATAGTGATAGAAGTTTATTTTAATAATAATATTTGTTGTTATTACTTCTTCAGTTGGAAATACAAACGGAATAATGTGTTCAATGGGTGACAAAACTACAAAAAAAAAATACATATAAGACGCAGAAACTGACACTTACTAACCTAATGTTATAACAACTTCTTAACGAATAGGGACTTGCGAATACAGATAAATATGCAGTTTTTGTAACTACTCGGTATAACTTTTCTAATATTATTTTTTGTATAGTGATGACCAAAGTCGTCTTTTTTAACGAAAAATTAACTATTTAACTATTTTAATGAAATTGTAAATTTGTCAATTTTACAGTTGTAAATTCTGAATTTCAAACAAATTTCGAGTTACAAGACATCACTATGTAAAAACGACTTCGCCGTCGTGCATCAAGCTTCAACCTCATAAAAAAGTATTTATTTCATAATTAGGTCTACAAATAGCTATTTACATCATTGATTTTTGTCAAAAAATCATGTAAAGCAATACTTAATAACGGTCTAAGTCTAAGTTTGCTTGAAGTAATGCCACATGCGGATAAGACAAAGCAAGCTATTAGTAGTTAAGTGCCGCGGAATTTATTTATGATTGACAGGTGCGTATTAACTTCCATGGAGATTTGTGCTAAAATTTGGCAACGTCGTTTTGCATAAGACACTGTTCTGAATTTGAAGTATAGAACGATCTATAGCCAAATGACTTCTGGCCCTGCAAATGCCACTGTTCTCTGCTATGCCCAGGCAAAGGCTATTCCTCTGATTTACTATTAGACATCTTTTAGGCATTATTACAATAGGTAATTACAATATGAGTTTACTAGCTCATAAATTGTGACTGAATCAGAACAACTTTTAAGGTACTAAGTATACAAAACATAGTTGATAATACACAGTCCAAACAAGTTATTTAATTTGGAAAACTAAACGATACCTACATAGTCTACTCGCTTTACAGCAGAAGCAATATTAATTTTTTTTATTGCAACAGCAGTAAAAACCTTCACTAGAGAAGATTTATTTCCAAATGTTGCTATTTTAGCGTTAATAGCATTTCTCCAGACTTAAGTCATTTCGTTAAACAAAAGCCATTTGTCTAAAATGATCGTTTGCCTGCGATATAATATAATTATACAACACTGATTACTGCCAGTAAAATGACATTTGCTCAAAATATGAAACAATAATATACGGACACATTGTTTCCAACACATTTTAAATAAAATTCCTTATTTTGTTGTGGATCTTAAAATTGCAAAAATTCTCTGGGTCGAAACCTTCAGATTATAATACTACAGTAGAGTCCACCTATAATGGACTTGCTTATAATGGACTCTTATTTATAATTGACCTATTACCGAAGTCCCCACTAAAGAATTATTTAAACTTAACAAATGAAATCGGACTCGCTTATAATAGCCTTTCGCTTGTAATTGATTCGTTAAAATCCATTATATCCGAATCGAATTCCTTTGGGGGAGCCAGTTGAAGTAACTTTTTCAAATGCCTGAACATGTTTTCAAACAATAATATTTTCAGTAATGGGATGATGCAAGTGAAATTCTTCATAAAATAACAAAATACAAATTGTTTTAAATGGCATGTAACAGCAAGTCATTCAAAGTAAAAACATGGATTCTTTTTAAAGTAATTTTATGTTTTTGTATTTTTTTATCTTGCTCGAACTTTTAATAAATGTGTTTACACTTTAAAAAATAAAATTCTAATGAGATGCATATTCGGTTATAATGGACTAATATTGACTGTGCTCTGAAGTTCATTATAAGCGAGGTCTACTATGTTTGTAATCGTAATTATACTGCAAATATTTTTGTTTTAAGCAACAGCCCTGGAATATTCTCATTTTACTTTCTACAAAAAAAAAACAAGTAGTACATACATGATTTAAACTGAAGTGAAGACGTGAAGACAAAATAAAAAAATATATTAATTAATTTTATTTTACACCTTTAATAATGTTTTCTGGCAGTTGTTGACGAACAACTAACCTGCCAATCAGACTTCCAACAAATTTTAAATACATATTCTGAATTATATATGCTAGTTCCAAATTCCTTCTATGTTGCGCGTTGTCTGTATATTAAAAAAATGTAAAATAATTATAATAATCTGGAGTGCATTAATAACAACGTTTTACGACACTTTTACAGAAATATTAAATATTTCTCACATGTATTGTGCTTAGTTTATAATATAAGCTTGTATTTGTATGAATAGAATTCATTGTTTTCACAAGACATAGGTACAGTTTATCTTTTCCTAACTAACAAAATACCGAGATATATAATTTTAAAAATTCTAAAAATGACAATTGGCTCTAAATATTTATTACACGTAAAATTTGAAGCAAGTACAAAAATTGTGTACCAATACGGAAATATTACAAATTTTGCGAAAGTAGTTTAATCACAACATTCGGTTATAACAAATGTACTCGTTATAGTCAAATATTTAGCTTACCAATAACTAATAAAATAATTAGCATAAAATAAAATCTACATCGTCTCCAAAAATAATTATTTTCGCAATAAAAATTTTTATTTGAGTAATTTATCGTTAAAATTTTAAATACAATGCCCACGTCCGCACATTGTAAGTACAGTAAAATTAACAACAAAGTTTTAAATTGATACGTTTGATTTTAAATATCCATGACAGTCGACTTCGTTAATTGTACAAAAAGAAATTATATATATAGCCCATAGCCAAAATGTTTTGTACTACTCATATCTATCGCCAGTATATATAAAACATTTTTAATTGAAGTTTGCACGCAATACTGAAGTGGGTTTCCATTCCACATTTTACAACAGTAATAAATAAAAGAATACAGAATAGCATTTAAATTTGCCGTAGTGAGTGGTATTTAGTAAAACGTCAATTACAAAACGATTTTTTACATTCGCAACAAATTTTTACACGATGCCACCCATTAAATTATATCTGTCATAAATCGTACAGCATGAAACATTAACTCATTAAATCCACATTATGTCCCCAGTAAAAGATCCTGCGTGAAATAAAAACCTAATTTATAACTAGCCAACCCAATTCTACACACATCAGTAGGTATGTACGTCCTCCGATGAAATTAAGCAATTTGGATTAACTATGATTAAATGCATGACGGAATTCCAAAGCCATGAATATTCAATATGGAATTTTTGAATTTTCTTCTATTGTACAACATTTAATAATGATGTGGGTAGGCTCAAACTCTGAAATGTTACGTGTGATGACGTCCAAATTAATATTAATTTTTGTATAATGTTGTATAAACACCTATGTTGCTACAATTATTACCGGAAATGAGCAGCCTTTTCAATGCACATATTCCAACAAATTGCGAAGAAGAGCCTCTGAATGAAATTAAATTGCTAACGAATTCAGTCGTAAAAATGTAAACATGCATCTGTGTACATATATAAATTTTTCGCACAATACGTTCATTTGTAGATTTAAAAATTATTCAAATTTTCACGTACACGAATTACCTTATTTAATGTTAATTTATTTTCACTGAACTTAATTAACATAGTGAAACTTATATAACCTTTTAGCATGTAAAAGGTTGCCCAGAAAATTATTTTATATCCATTTTCTTTGTATTTGTTATATTCTTTGATATTTGAGTCTGTTTGATTTTATAGGCTTATTACTTATACATCAATCTATTTTATTAATTTATATAGAACCATAATTAAGTGTGTATATGAATTGACAAGATTATTTATTCAGTAATATATTACTACTTAGTCATAATACAAGCATTGCCGATTTACTTACTTACATTTTGAAATTGCAAATGCTTATTATATTTTTTAATGAGACATTTATTAATTGATATTTCAAATTTTTCTAATTTGTAGTTTATAACTCACGACTCGACAGAACTATATAAAATCAAGGATTAAAATGTCAACATGTTAAATTACTAGCTAGGCCAAACAGATACAATAACCATTAATAAATTAATTATTCCTATGAATAACTACATAATAAAACCGGTATACACGTACATATTATTATATTAGAGGGAAAGTGACGCCTATTAGACTCCACGCCTGTTACTATTAAAACTTAACCTCTAAAAATAAGAAATAAATGGATAAGCACATTTGTTGATAATTACAATGCAGTGTCTGCAATTGCAGGAGTTATAGACGACGCACGGGCTGCTAGATGACTAACCTTCTAATAACACAGAAGGAACGAATTGTTGCTTCATTACTTAATATAATTAGAAGTCACCTGTACTGAATAGATTTACAACGGCGAAGTGCAGTCATGGGCGTTTTATTTACCTGCACCGCAAACAATTTGCATTTAAAGCAAATTGCCTCTTCGCTATGCCAGGCATTCTAGTGTGCATATTCACCACCTCGCGTTATTATCCATTTTTCATTATTTTTGTCTCTTGCATTGGCAATCTGCCTTTATTGGAGCCTAATGGAAAACGGTTTTAACACTCCCAGAGAAACTGCAACCACATAACGTTGTTTAAACTGCTGTTCGTTTACAAAGCTGTTGATTGAAATGTTGACATGTATTGCATTATCAGAAGTCGGAACCCTTTATTTGGTTTGACATACATTGTTATTGATATTATTTTTATTCGCCTTCCTGTCATGACAAGACGTAACTTGAATCAATGTTGCTTTCAATTCTTCCGCTCGAAATAACCAGTAATAAGTTTGATATTTTACTACACAGCAACGTTCTGAATTAAGGTCATCTTCGACAATGATATTTATTGGAAAAGGCATCAATAGAATAAATTTCCAACTGATTGCAACCAAGGTAGAATACTTGATACAAGTTAAAGAATTTCCATCTACTGAGTAAAAAATTATTTTTTAGACTAATAGTAATTTTGTAGGCTTTGACGGCCATTCTGCACTGATTGATGGGCTTTCTGGTAGTGCCGTGTTTGTTCGTTTTGTTTCGCTGTCTATACTGATAACTTCTTCAGAAATTATTTTAGAAACTGATGTCGCCCGCTGCCATAGTACTACTACTTTACTCAATAGCAACTAAGATGGCTTTTCTTAATTCCATTAATTTCTTACAATCCCATAGCTAAATACCCAAGACTAATTGCCTACAACTGTAACAAATGAAACACGTCTATAGTCAAACACTTCGTCAGCATCTACAAAACTTTAAATGCGTTGCTAATGGGAAGCTAACTCCAACTGTAAAGATATCTCCACGGAGATCTCAACGAGAGAAATTTAAACGGTGGGCCATAAAGGGTTGTAAAGCGTAGAAATTTAAAATTTGGGGATTTTGTGTGCAGGCTGAACCCCCGCCGAGCAGCTCTTTCAGCAGCAGCGTCCACGCGAAGTCACCTGCCGTTTACAATGCGGCAATAATTTATAGAGGGTCTGTAAAATATTTTATGCCGGCCTGTAAATAACTACAAGTTATATTTATGGCAGCTTCATCGTCTGCGTTACTTGGTTACCGGAGATAATCTGATAGCTTTATGACGGAATCTGCTCCTTCCTCCGTCTTATTGTTTTAATTTCAATAACCTAATAGCCTATTAAAATAAACCTCTATATTGTGGGGAATTCAAATAAAATTTAAAGTTCATAAACTGTAAAACGCTTAACTACTAGTATGGGCCATTACTATGGTAGAATGTGCACTCGTAAACTACCAGGTCTGTCCCAAGCTTATTAGCTTAATTTAACACCGGCTGCAGGCGCATTTCCATGGTGTACTACTAATTTAAATGTTTTACAATATAAAGCCTGAATCAACTCGACTAATTGCAGTGTGTTGCCAATATTTCTTTGTACTTGTGATAGTAAAGTGTATCAACATGGAAAAGAGTTTAATGCAAAATTATTGTACTGTATTGCTTAGCTTATAACGAAAAGCCATATATATATTAATGTACTCTATAAAAACTATGGCAGAAAAAAATATTTAAAAAATTAAGTATTCCGAAGATATTGCAGCAGTAGAAATGACAGAATAAGTGAGGAGTGCATAGCCAATGAAAGAAGCACAATGTTGACAAACTATCTTGAAAATCAGCCGTTATACGCCAGGAATACCTTCTTCAAGAAAGTACACACATACAATGGACATGGATTATCCCCGACCCGATGGGAGAACAAAAACTGCGATGGATTTTATACCATTTAATACCGAGCAAGTTAAGACAGGAATAAACACATTAAAAATATAAAGATTTCAATAAACATATACATATATACACAAACAAAATAGAGAACCATATAAAGAAAAAATAAAACCCATCTACACGAACTAGAAGGCCACCAAGGCCCAAAACAACTAGAGAAAAACATTATACATGCAATAAAAACAGCACCCATCGACACGGCAAGAAAAAACATAAAAGGCAACATAATCAACGAACAAAGAGAAACATTTAATATAGGAATGAACAATATACAACAGAAGATGTCACAGAGAAAAACCAACCTAAATTGTCTAAGAAAAATAGGGGAAACACGAAATCATAGGTCTTAAGGATTAAAATGGAATTGAAACCAAAATTGGAGAAAAAATTAACAAAAACAGAAAACTATTACGAGAATCTATATTTTACACAAAAGTAATCAAGAGACATAAATGCTAAGGCGGTAATATAGACTCTAAGGACATCCCCGAAATAAATGAAAAGGAAATTATATATGCCATAAAAACATTAGAAAACAACCAAGCTACTGGCCGACATGATCAACGAAGCACAAGAAACAGTTATAGAGTTATACCAAAATTACAGCAAATATTCAACACCTATTAGAACAACAAACCACACCTGAAAACTGGAACAACGCAATAATAATAATTATATACAAGAAGGGCGATAGAGAGGATCTAGTACATGCGACCGTTTCTTAACCATAAAGATACTTACAGAAAAATCAGTAGAATATAATTTCCCACTATATTTTGCATGTAAGGACTATGAAAAGGCCTTTCTCAATAGAACACTAATACACAATAATGTGTTACAAAAAAACAAAATCAATAATCACACTACATGAAGACACAAAACAGATAGACGTAGATTAAAAGAAAAATTAGACAAATGGACACACCCTGGCCCTAGAAGGAATTTTCAGGAAATAGGAATAGGGAAAACTGGGAATTACCATCAACGGTGAAAGACTCAACCACCTTAGGTTTTCCGCCCATACAGTTCTAATTACAGACATCAAAGAAGATCTCACAAACTGATACTAACAGAGCTAAAAGAAGAATCAGAAAGCATATGACTAAAAATTAATGTCAACAAGCCGAAACTAATGAGTCCCCAATATATACTAATAACAATCGATGAAATAGAAAAACGAAAGGCAAACCAACACATAAAAATAGAACGAAGAAGAAGACTAGGATGGGCTGCGTTTGGTAAACTGGCATCTATCTTCAATAATTAAAAATACATCAGAACAAAAGTTTTTGACCAATGGTGACACATGAAGCACAGACATTAATCCTCACCAAGTAAATATAAAATAAGTTCAAATTAACATAAAGGCGATGGACAGATCTAAAATAGCAATTTTCTTACAAAGGTAACTAACATCATATACAACCTAAATGCGACTTTGCTTACAGAATATGACCGATGGAGACCATAGAGTGGAAGAGGAGAAAAATAAAGGGTAAACACAAGTTCTTCTTATTTCTCTTTCTTAGCCCTTTCTTATCCACTCCTGGATGTAGACCTCCCATCTCTGTTTCCACTCTTTCTTATCTTGTGCCACACGTTGCCAGTTTTTTCCAGCTCTTTCTGTGATGTCGTCAGTCCATCGTCTTTGTGGTCGTCCTATACTGCGTTTGTGTAGTCTTGGTCCTCACTGCAAAATATGTTTTGTCCATCGTGTCGTCTCGTGTCTTGCCACATGTCCTGCCCAGCTCCACTTTAACCTCGCTATTCTTTCTATGACGTCACGTCATTCGCCTTCTAATTTCATCATTTCTGATGTGGTCTCCGAGACTTATTTCTAGCATGATACGCTCAATAGCTCTTTGGCTGGTTCTGAGTTTTTGCTGAGCTGACAGTTAGTGACATAGTCTCATAACATAAGTTATGCACATATTTTGTTTAATAAACACGTTGGTACGACGGAAAGAGTGAAGGGCTGGGATTGATACGAAATGCACAACATAGAAAACTGTAAACAGGGGGGGAACACATATGCTCAGTACTGAGCGCAAAAAAACTATAAGAAGAAAAAGTATGGTCATACATGTTACGGAGTGAGTAAGAAACAGAATATTACGGTTGAATAGCCATATATTTGTTTGGAAAGTAATAGAATAGTACAAACGGTGAGGGACAAACATTGAACATTCGTACAAGAAATGCAAGGATAGCATAAAAATAGATATATCGAATAGAACAAGATTAGAGTGTCGAAGTAGAAGAAAAATAAGAGTTTGTTGGTTTTGTCAAACCACTTTGTTAACTATGTAGGTCTTAAAACGCGAAAAGATTCTTGACTTCACGGATAGAGATGTACATATATGATGAAAGTGAAGACCCGAGTATGATATACTACAATCGGTGGTATTAATGTTAGTGGCGATACTGTAATATACATAAGAAAGTGGTTTAAATTGCCAGATATATTTTTTTTTATTTTAAAAATTTTACATAGGGTATTGTAATACATTTATGATTTATCATCTATACCAAAATCTCGCTCAGATTAGAAACAGAAAATATGATTCTTTCAAAATCTAAATTTGATTGTTTTATGGCTTACCACATCTCATTAGATTTAGAGAATCTCTTTAATATGGTAAACTTAATAGCACGCTGTACCATATGACCGAATACTTTTATCCTCTGGATAGCTATGCAATGGTATGTACTGTACTTTAGCGTAGTTGTGAAAGATTTGGGATAAGGAAGAGTTGAGCTGACATCAATTAAAAGGAAATGCTACAACTTAAGGCTACTATTAAATTAGATAAAAATAAACGTCGTTTATTAGAAATTTTTAAAATTGTTACATGCGATATCGCAATTACGAAAAGAACTTGCGATTGAAGAACATGTATTTTAATACGACCAATAACTCTTTAAGGGTTTGGAGCTTAAAAGAGCTTCAGCGTATTATTCATCCTGAAACAACATACCCCGCATATGACTTACCCATAATGCATATTTTTGCATCAGTGTGAAATAGTATTACGCCTGGTTCTGTTTGTTTCAACATTAACAACCAAGAATATGGACCTGGCGAAAGCAATAATCAATAAACTCGTTCTATGGCAGTAACCATAGCATAAATACTGTGAAACAATACATAGTAAATGTTTGCCTTTTATGCCACAAATGCAAAACGCCAGGTTTCTGTTTTTCATACGCAAATGACACAAATTACGAGGAGTAAAACCATCGCATTCATCCATCATGTATTGACGTTTTCTAACCTAACTTAATGGAATGCGGTTTTGGGAATGAATCTACGAGCACATTAAGTCGAAAAAATCTGTAAATTTCGGACCGCCAGCTGCTTCTGCCGCTATGCGGCTATGTCGCATTTTTTAACGGAGTTATTCGCTTTAATATTTAAATATTTGTTGGGAAACCAATGCTCGCTGCAAGAACGAACACAAACATCACGTGTCCCCATTATCCGGTGCAATTATGGTCCGGCTTCAAGCCGAGCGAACGAGAACGACATGTGGATTTCATTTGCAATTGAAAAACACCTACTCGTGAAACGCGAATGCATCTCGCAATGCAAACCGTTTTGGAATTTCGGTATAAATAATTGATTTAATTAGCGTGCGGGTTTGTGCGCCGCAAAAAAACTAGTGAACAACTACTGTACCGATACAACAACGAGTAGTTAATTAAGTTTTTATTCGCCGGCTGTGATTAAATTCTGGGACGCAGTCTGGCGTGGCGTTTATTTCTAATTTATATAGAACACGGCACAGAGCCCAGCGTACTTGGTATTTATTGAATAATAACTTTTTGATTAATCAACACTTAAAATCGGGACGCCGCACCGAGCGGCTCATCAAACGCGCTAAGGCCAGGTCACTTTAATCGACAACATTTTATTAACGGCCCATGTAAATGTTATCTCTGATTTACATGCATTCCACTGCGGTACCGCAGTGTTTTTACTTCTTGCAATGAATTCGTATTTATTTATATTTATTTAGCAATCGAGCGAGTTGTGGCAAAGAAGTACCTGCACAGGCACACCTTAGTCTCCAGTCAGCCTATATTACAATAATCACAATCGGACATTTAGACGCCAGCAAACTATAAATTGAAGAACAATAGCACCAATTTCAGCTTTTATAAATTTAGACACGAGTGTCGATATGTATAGCCTTTAAAGATCAACTCTACTTTACTTTGAAGAAGAATCTCTAAAAGTATATTCAACATTAAATTAGAGTTGGCAACTCTGAAAGTAAGTACTTGCAGAAACCAACAACAATAAAGAAGAAAGAAGAAAAACAAAGGCAGAACATACTCAGGACGTCAGAACTATGGCCCACACTTAATATAATATAACACCAGATAGGGGTGTAACAATTGCAGAGGCATTATCTCTCTGTGTTATTTACTAAATGTTAGTTGCGATAAAAGCAGAAAAAATCGAACCGTATCCAGAAGAAATACTAACCTAGTACCAGTCAGGTTTTAGAAAAGCAAGATCAACCCTGTACCATATATTCACAATAAGAACAATTGTTTAAAATGCCATGGATACGATAGGATATAGTTATCCATCAACTATATATACTCGACAAGCAGGCATATAAAGGAATATGTAGACTAGACAATAAAGAATTTGGAATCCAAGAAACCCCATACGAAACTAACAATATTGCGTACAACGAATATTTCCAGGTCAAATAGGGGATCAAGTAATGATATTTAGCTTAGCATTGCTGTATATAATAGATATAAATCCAAGACAAAATATGTATGTTATGATTCAGATGGATTCTGCAATTGAGCAAATTAATTCGACGAATTCATGTTCTATGCAGTTCTCGGTCTGAGCATTTCATTTTGGCAATTGACCAAATTCTACAGCTGAGTCTAATATAATTATATACAGATTGTCTGCATGTATTAGGTACACACGGTAACTAGATACGGAGACGGAGACTGTATCTAGTTACCGTGTGTACCAAGTACCTGCAGACAATTGATATAGTAGAAGTTGCTAATACCTTGCGTATGGAGACGACGTGGTTATCCTAGCAAAAAGATTGAGAAAAAAAAAGGCCAGATTAAAATTAAACGAAGAAAATGAAGGTACATGCTTATAACCACTATGACAAGAGACATACGAAGAGAACAAAAGAATAGAAAAACCCTTTGAGAAAACGTAAGAATTTCAATATCACGAAAATACACTCACAAGAAACGATATACGTGAAGAAATAAAAACTAGAATAGCAGCGGGCAGTAGAAGCTGCTATTCACTGAAAAATTTACTCCAATACCCGGAAATACGCGAATTACAATAATAAAACCGGTGGTAACATGCGCAAGCAAAACGTTAGTGCTAAATTTAAACACCATAGAAATCTACGTACCTTTGAAAGGAAAAGAATAGACTGAATCACAAATTAAGGAAACTATATGAAGAATCGGATATAGTTGCAGCAGTTAAAGCACAACGACTAAGATAAAAAAATGTCACACAACAGAAAACCAGAAGCAGGAAGCAAGATCGACCAAGGAAAAGATGGTAGAAGACAATAAAACATATTTTAAAGTGAGAAGATAGAAAATTAAAATCTTTGGACAGGTAGACTAGAAGAAAGTCGTTGAGCAGACCAAAATCCTACACCAGTGGTTCCCAAACTTATTTGGCCTACCGCCCCCTTTTCAGAAAAAAATTACTCAGCGCCCCATGGAAATCTACATTCTTTAAGCGAACAAACAGAAAGATTTTGTAGTGGTAGCTTCTTGAGACTGATAATTATCTATACGAGTATTTCTAGGTAGGAAATTATTTTGAAAGAATAAATTAATTAGCAATTAAAATGTACAAGGAAGGATTTATACATTAAAAGTACAACATAAATATTTGAGAATTGTTTAATGAATGATACATTAGATACAGTTACTCTTAAATTGCGAATAGTTTATTAAAAAGGTTCCAGCATATAAGTTGATTTAGTTGGGATAGTTGTTTGGTAACATCAGAGCTTAGATTTTAATTTGTAGGTATTAACTGACAATCGGAATAACTAAAGTGAAAGCCAAACTCAAATGATTATCTGTAAAAGTCAATTATGAAATGTTATAATAAAATATACCATATAGAAATTTTGTATAGATTATTATTGCTAGAGAAAATGGTATGTTTAAAATAAACAAATCTTTTCTGAATTTGTAACCTGTATTTTGAGTAGAAGCAAATTTGAATAATAAAAGCCCTTCATTATAATGGTATTTACTTTCTGGATGGTGTATTAAAGGCTGTGATAAAGTAAAATTAAAGAAACGGAGAATAAACAGACTGAATAAATAAAGTAATAAATAGTATGAAGAAGAATAAGAAAATTTAATAATGGTAAATAGTCTTCATGGAATAAATATATCTGTAACTTGCATTTTGTGTGTTTATTTGGAAAATAATGTTACACTATGTTACACAACAGATGAAATATATACGAATGGTTTTTCTAAATCTTCTTATCTTCTCTTCCTTCTTTAAGCTTTCACCGCCCCCTTATTTTATTCAGCGCCCCCCAAATGCACCCGAGGCGATATCGCCCACTGTCCTACACGAACCGTAGAGCCAAGCAAGAGAGATAATGTAATACATCTACTGGTTTTAGTAACTTTGCCTATTGGCAACATTTGAAGATCAAGGTAAAAAAACCAGAAAAAGTACAAGGAAACGACGTAACGATGGAATGGAAGGCTATCTCAAAAACATAGCAGTGATTATGCCGAACATGAAGGGCGATCGTAGAGGAGGTAAAGCCGCACTTACCGATGCAAAGACCATATAGAAATAAAACGCCCTGAGCTTCAATAGTGTATATATTTTAGGGTTAAAGTGTTTACTTGGCTAGTTTATAGGCTAGCTGTATAGTATACAAACTATCCAAATGTCTGGCTATTTTGATGGAAAATCATATTTCTACTAAAATAGCCCTGAATATTGGCTGGTTTGTATACTATCCAGCTAGTTTACAAACTATACAAGATTTATCGCCAAAGTACAAACCACAAGAAAAGTACACACATCAACCGTTGTTTTTGGCTAGTTTACAAACTATCCACAGTATTTGGATAAAGTGTGAACTTAATATTAGTAGGTAGTAATACATAATAACCAACTCGTTGGTTAGTATGTAAACCAACCAATTCCATTTGGCTAATTTATTAGAAAAGTGAGGTTATGTTTATGGCAAGTGCTGTGTGTTGTTATTGTTTACTGTCGTGTCTTGTGAAATTTGTTTAAAGATAGGTATCTGGTTATTAAAAATTAATCAAGAGCAACAATTTGAAAACCTGCTTTTGGAAGATTACGAGCAAAGTCGCAGAATTCAAACTTAATGAATGACAGTGAATATAGTGAACTTTTGCAACGTATAAAGTGAATACGCGAAATTGTTTTGAGGTTTATTATTAATATTTTGTCACACAAGTAGTACCTGTATATCACTTTTGTTTTTTTACTTAATTTTAAGTAGTAATAGCAATGTTATGTTGTACCTATAATTAAACTTAATTTTTTACAAAGAATTATTTTGCTATCCTAAACTAAATTAACCAAATGGAATGGGTTAGTTTATATACTAACCAACGAGTTGGTTATTATGTATTACTACGAATATTAAGTTCACACTTGATCCAAATACTGTAAATAGTTTGTAAACTAGCCAAAATCACCGGTTAATTTGTGTACTTTTCTTGTGGTTTGTACTTTGGCGATAAATCTTGTATAGTTTGTAAACTAGCTGGATAGTATGCAAACCAGCCAATATTCATAGCTATTTTAGTAGAAATATGATTTTCCATCAAAATAGCCAGACATTTGGATTAGTTTGTATACTATCCAGCTAGCCTATAAACTAGCCAAGTAAACACTTTAACCGTAACATATATAATAATCGCCATATTCCAATTTGGAAAAATATTTCAGAGTTACACATCCTTTAATGTGGTAGTTCACAATTTCGTTGCAGAAAATCCTTTACAAATCATGAATTATTTTTTGATACAGTCCCTTATAACGGACTCGCTTTTAACGTACAGTCGTGTTGCACAGCATTTGTGGTTTGTGAATATAAATTAATTATACAAAGTTTAAAAGAGTGTTGTATATGTATACAAATATTTTAAAAGTATACATCTAGGTCCAACTAGTTAATGATACAGTGTGAGGCATTTTTGTAATACACAACCACCAATAAACTTACAACTGTTGCTGTATAACACATTTTTGAACACTACTGTACATTCGGTTATTACGTTGGAGAGATCAGTGCTGGCCAAAAGCCTAGTTTATTCGTTCATTTAAAATGTACTTTATTACTACGTCCTTTGTATACAGCGTACAAAAAATACGTCTTGTAACCTTGATATTTTCTTTTATAACGCACTTCACTGTTAACAAACATGCGAAAACAGCAAAATTCGCATACATTTTGGTTCACAGAGTAACACAATGCAGGTATTGTTACAGGCTCCGCAGATTTGTTAAAAAATGCAGCCCAAAACTTAATCGTTTGTTAACTTGTGCCACGTAGAAGCTCGTCTCTGAATCTATACCAACATGCAAGAAGATCAAAGTTTGAAACTAAAGCGTAGAGCTTTATCGCTAGAAGAAAAACTTGAGCAGCTAATAAATTGCTGT
>CALNHX010010178.1:0-42592 GCA_940337035.1 Agriotes lineatus | reverse complement strand
TTTTAGGATGATATGACAAAAGATAGAGGTAATTTAAGTAGGTGTAATTATAAGAACACAAATGGGAACGAAAAAAACGATATAATGAATTATTCAAAGAGAAAAATAGGCAAAATGAAGATAAAAGCGACAAAGGAGGGGAGCAATGTAGATATATTATCATATACATACACATAGCCGTACATACATCATCATCATCATCATCATTCGTTTTTGCTCCTGTAGAAGCATAGGGCGTCTTTCGACGATTCTTCAGCATTTGGTGTTTCCATCTATATGGTAGCAGAGTTGCCAGCTCTGTACCAACATACATACATACACACAGGCAAATGTTCCTATCTTATTGATGCGTCACTAAGTACTTTTTATAACGAAACACACTCATTTTTAAGTGAATACGATGAATCTCAAGCTAACCGGAAAATAATGACATCATTACCCCTTCCATATCTCTGTAACCCTTGTCGGGAAGTCAAAAATGCATAACACCATTTTTATTGTAAATTAAATATAGATTAATTTTGTATAAGATAAAGTTTGCGCTAAACCTTGCAGTTAACGAGATATTTGCGAAAAACTATAAAACTGTTGAAACCTACCATTTTACCACATTTCCACCCCCTCCCTCCTAAACCCGACGCGCAATGTTGTGCAACTTTTTACCACCTATTGAGAGGAGGGTACTAAACAGTTTCCTGCTGGGTAGAACTTTTTTTTGGATGTTTGGGTTAAACCCTAGCTTTACTGTACTAAAACCTGGAACCAAGAATGGCCATATTTGTGACGGCATAGCTCTTCTCTCCACAGGCTGAGAAAGCGACAACATGATTTTTCATACTCACAAAACACCACCGAATAAGAAGGTACCACTTGTCGGTATAAAGCTACTCAGTCCCACGAAAATCGTTATTTGACGAGATAATTTAGTTTGGCCTCTCTACTAAATTGGATAAATTACGTAAACCACACACAGAAGACAGAATAAAAAATGTGGATAGTGGATAATATGATGGATGACGTACAACCACTTATTATAAAAATAAACTGCGGTGATAGTGAAACTGAAATAGAAAGTGATAGTGATGTCGACTGAGTTGAACTTTACTGTTTGTGCACTTTTATTTACAAAATTTGTAAATAATAGTTTATATTTATTAATGGTATACCGTTTTAAAATCTACTGTAATTATAATTTTTCCTTTTTGTTTGCTCTTATTTATATCTTTTGTACTATTTTAGAGTCTAATATAAATTGTATTTTTTCCCACTTGTTTGCAATTTAATAAACATAACTTTTCAGTTTTTTTTCATTTTATACTGATTTTTTCTATAAAAATGACCTGCAATGATTTGCCATTAATTAATGGACTCACACTTCGGGTATTTATATGAAACTTGGAGAAAAATGTTTGAATGCCACTGTTAAAAGTGTGGATGCATACTTGGTGTTTAACCGGTACACAATGGCATTATAATAGTCCGGGAGCCAGCGACCTTTTTTAATGACCAAAACCACAAAAGCTGAAAATGTTTCCTAAGCTTTATTTGGTATCACTAGTAAGTGAATGGACCTCCAGCTGGCGCACTTCCGGGGGGTGTAGCTGCGGCAGCCTCCCAAACACGTAAAATAATAATTAAAAAAAACTAATACCGCAAAAGCTGAAACTTTGTTAACATGTTGATTATGTTATAAATAAATGAAAAAACGTATCCAGCCGAATTTAGAGTGGGGGATTATGCCCCAGCTTTTCACGTAAAGAAGTGAAAAATATGCGCTGAATAAACTGATACCGCAAAAGCTGACATTTGGTAAACTAATAGTTAAGTTAATAACTTAAACGAAAAAAACATCCAGCTATATATTTAGTGGGGGAAAAGTGCCCAGCTGATGCAGTGAAAAACGCTGCGCGTCGGTATGCGCTTGGGCGCGTTGTATCTTTGACTGCATCAGCTGGACACTTTTCCCTCACTAAATATAAAGCTGGATATATTTTTCGTTTAACTTATTCAGTTAACTATTGTATTACCAAATTTTAGCTCTTGCGGTATTAGATATCTATACTTTTCTCATTAAACACAGCGCGTCCATGCAGTTATTGGATGATATATACGTATAACTTTTCTGCTCTAAAGGAAGATAATAAAAAGGTTTACCATGAATTATTGATTTTTTTTAACATTTATTTACAAAAAACATACTAAAAATAAAAAGAAACGTATACAGTGCATTCCAATTAAAACGAGCCACCCCGTATAATTCCGTTATTTTTATATTTATATAAAAATCCTAAAATACGTCAATTTTTCTTTTTAGGGGGACACAGTTTTGTGTCAAAATTTACTCGTTCAGAGTTAGCTCCCCCCCCCCCCCAACACAAACGTCAAAAAGTTCAAATAGGAAAGGGGGTCGAGTAATACCTCATCTTAAAGGGTATCAAATTCTTCTTTTAATGCGTTTTAGTTTTTTAAAATCGGTTCTGTAGTTTCCGAGAAAATTTACCCTAAAAATGGTAACCCGCAAAAAAGTAATGTTATGGGCTCACACCTTTTATAACCTTCTCACTTGTGAGTACAACACCTTTTTTGCAAGAGAAAAAACTAAAATAAAACCGGTAACAACTAGAACTCCCATAATCTTTACACAAGTTGGCTTTTAATAATGGGGTGGCTCGTTTTAATTGGAATGCACTGTATAGTGTACAATGTATCAACAAATGTTTTAGATTTGGCCTTCTTCGGATTCATCGCCATCGAACTCATTATCGCTTTCGTTATCGCTGCAATTGATGTCGATCTCTAAAATATCTTCGTCATCATCTATAAACATATATAATAATAATAATATATTAAAAGATAATAATATAAAAACGTATAACACGCGAGAGCAAAATTGTAACGCAAATCGGATTATGAATTATAAAAAAAGTTTTCATGCTATACAAAATTGTTATAAATATTATTCAGTTTAATTTTTAAATTAAAATTAAGTTGGTAAAATTAAAAAGAAAAATATACGATACCCCCCAACCACGAAAAGCGCCCTTCCGTGCTTTCCAAGAATACTTCGACACTCAACATCAATCCGTTTCGCTAATACAATGAAATGTTATGAAACAGTTATTTATAAAAAAAAACCCTAAAAAAAATTAAAAAATATCATAAAACTGCTGTATTAAATCTTGGCTCAGTATTATACAAAGTGGCTATCTAAATATTTACTATTTGCACTTTTATGTGTAAATATTTACTTTTCGCATTTTAATGTCCACATATTTACTGTTTATGCTATGTATAAATATTTAAATGTGTAAATATTTACTAAAACCCTTTAAATTCAAAAACTTGTGAGATAATATAAAAACTGCATGGACGGGCTGTGTTTAATGAGAAAAGTATAGATATCTAATACCGCAAGAGCTAAAATTTGGTAATACAATAGTTAACTGAATAAGTTAAACGAAAAATATATCCAGCTTTATATTTAGTGAGGGAAAAGTGTCCAGCTGATGCAGTCAAAGATACAACGCGCCCGAGCGCATACCGACGCGCAGCGTTTTTCACTGCATCAGCTGGGCACTTTTCCCCCACTAAATATATAGCTGGATGTTTTTTTCGTTTAAGTTATTAACTTAACTATTAGTTTACCAAATGTCAGCTTTTGCGGTATCAGTTTATTCAGCGCATATTTTTCACTTCTTTACGTGAAAAGCTGGGGCATAATCCCCCACTCTAAATTCGGCTGGATACGTTTTTTCATTTATTTATAACATAATCAACATGTTAACAAAGTTTCAGCTTTTGCGGTATTAGTTTTTTTAAATTATTATTTTACGTGCGTGGGAGGCTGCCGCAGCTACACCCCCCGGAAGTGCGCCAGCTGGAGGTCCATTCACTTACTAGTGATACCAAATAAAGCTCAGAAAAAATTTTCAGCTTTTGTGAAATGACTAACTCTAAACGGTCGCTGGCTCCCGGACTATAAGGGTGTAAGTGAGGGATTATAGGATTAACAGGTAAAGGTTCTGTTGCTTCAAGGAACAGTTTTGGGCATACATCTGACAACACGGATGCTGTACTATAAGTATAAAACAATCTATAGTAACAATATTTTTATATTTTGGTACTGCTTAAACGATTCCCATGCTTCGAAATTACAGCTACCTGTAATTGTATTACTATGTTGTGCAAATGACAAATAATAAATGGTATGGTTATAATATAAATAATTACATTTGCAAACAGGGAATGTTTAAACTTGATTTAAACACACATAAATTTTATTTTCTAAAATTTACGAAATCCAGTTGCATGTCTTTTAAATGCAATTCCCATTTATTTAATGTTGCAATCACCAATTACTAAATTTAATATGTTTAAATTAGATTAAAACTATATATTTCAGTTCAAATTTACGAAACATTATTCGTAATTTAAAAGCCAGTGTTATTACGCAATCATATGAGTTAAAGACCAGGAAAATGCAATTCTGCACTCCATGCACAAATACCGACCTACAGTAGTAAGTTCAACGGGCGACCTTCGCTCTAGCAGGAAATAAAAACTGCACAAATTTCTTATCTGCTGTTTTGTAATTTAAACACTTTGTTCTATTAAACTGTATATATGAACTTTGATATTGTTACTGCGTTAAGCATTTTAGTTTTGTATAAATACTAGTTTATTTTCATAATAAAAATCAATCTGCATTTAATGTTTGATTCATTCACTACGTCGCCACTTCTATACCAAGCCATAATACTGTCGAGATGTGAGGCTGCATCTCAGAAGTGGTTTAACCGTCGTCCCTTTAAGTGCCATTGACTAAGCTGGCTTAAAGCGTAGATGCAGTCACATCTACGCGCTTAAAATTAGGGATAGAATCAGCGCAAAGTAACGGAGTCCTGACACAGCCTCTCAGGCAATTCTGTTCATGGTCCTTCGAGCCGGATCTGTCTCCAACTAACGAAAAAACACATCCCGAGAAGAAGACAACATCTGCCAACCACCCAGTTCCCAAAAAATGGCCAACAACATGGAGGAATTCAACAACTTAGCTATCGCCCAAGAAGAGCTCGCGCAGAAGATAAAGCAAATATTATCCAACAGCAAAAAGGACCCTGCCAGCCGAAAAAATGAAGCCTACATCGCCAGTCGCAACAAAACGCTGGACGAACTTTGGAAAACTGCAACTAAAAATCACGCAGAACTGGGGCAGCTAAGTATTCCAACTCATAATTATTTTAAAACAGGGTATTACGACCAAATTAAAGCCATATACGGCGAAGCAAAAAGTTACTTGCAGAGCTGTTCAAAAACAACGGAAATTTCCAACGCCTCCGTAAGCAGAACGCAAGAGGAAATGGTGGCCAACCCCGAGCAAAAAGTTCGTATCCGAAAACTGCAGATTCGGATCCAGAATTTTAAGCAAGCGATGGACGACGCCGAACTAACACAAGAATTAGGGAGGCCCGCCATCACGACAAGGGAATTAAGAGAAAAATGGGATCGTGTGGTCGAGATGGACGAAGAAGTTATGTCAAACGACATGGCTTCAGAACAAATGCACTTCAGTCCTGAATATACTACGTTGGAAGACAGGTATAGAAATTTAATTATTTTATTGCAAGCGCCGACAAGGAACGAGCAAGCAGCAGCCATCTCGCTTCCTCAAGTCAAATTTCCCATATACAAGGGAAATTATGAGGAATGGGCCACTTTCAAGGACCTGTTCACCAAATTAGTAGATGACAACCAGAATATGGACGATGTCATCAAGATGCAATATTTAAAGACGCATCTTAAGGGAGAGCCAAGCCGACTGATCCAGCATCTAGCTGTTACCCAAGCAAACTACAACACCGCCTGGAATCTGCTGCAGAAAGGTATCAAAATAATCGCCTTATTTTAACTAAATTGCTAGATACCATATTCGATCTGCCGGTCCTCTCCAAAGAGTCAGCCCAAGAGTTAAAAAGATTGCACAACTCCATCAAGGAATGTGTGGAGGCAATCAAAAATTTAGGCATCTCCACGGACAGTTGGGGTCCGTGGATTAACAGAGCTATCGCTCGAAAATGGGATCCTGAAACCAACAAATTATATGAACAGTCGCTTCAATGTCCAAATGAAGTCCAGGATCACCAAAATTTATTGGCTTTCCTGCAAGTGCGGTTCCAATCTCTAGAATCCATAGATGGAGCTCGAAAGCCCACGCAGGAAAGACCACAGAAGAATTACGCTTCCGCATCCCTAAATTGCAAGCTGTGCCATGGAGATCATTACATCGACAACTGTGGCCAATTCCAGAGGCTATCTACCCATGAAAAACTAGAAGCAATAAAAACCAATCGATTGTGCTATCGATGCTTGCGGCACGATTCAAATATACCATGTCGTGCCTATTTTAATTGTAGGATCTGTCGCTTCCCGCATCATACACTGCTTCATAAGGCGCAGCCACCATCAAGGCCGCTCCCTGCCCAAAGGATGAGAACGTCAGCTCATGCAGCAGCTATGAAGACTTCCAACGCTCCAGAAAAGAAGCCGAAGTCGGACATCATCACCGCCAATGTAGGCGCACAGGAGAGCCAAGTTCTACTTGCCACAGCAATGGTTCAAGTAAAAGCAGCATCCGGGATGACTCATCTATTACGAGTATTAATAGATCCCGGGTCTCAGGGGTCGTTTATCACGGAAGCATCAGCCGAATTATTGGGGTTACCCAGGACCAAGGTTCGAGCTGAAATCACAGGAATCGGGAACAGCGAGCCAAAAATTGCCAAATGGAAAATCCCAGGTTTAATCACACCTAGATTTTCAAGTAACTTTTCCCTACCTGTCAATTTACTAATACTTCCTAAACTTACCAAAGCCATGCCTTCATCCCCCATCCCAAACATAAATATAGATTCCTGGAGTAATACCTTCATCGCCGATCCAACCTTCAACCGACCCGGTCCTATAGATATAATTCTAGGCGCCGAAGAATATTCAAAAATAATTCTAGAAGGAATCACTAGAACAAAGGATGGCATCTTGGGACAAAATACCAAACTGGGTTGGGTATTATCTGGAACCATTGGAAGACAGCATAACGACAGCATTAAAGTCAACACCATGGTTGCCAAAATTGGAGAAGAATATCAGTTGCAGAAATTCTGGGACACAGAAGAAGTACCCACACAAAGAACACTTTCCCCAAAATATCAGGTACGTGAAAAGAAATTCACAGAATTAGTACAGGAAAGACCGCAGAAAATCGAAGCTTCCGAAACTCTTAATCATGGAGGTCACTACATCAAAAGCTGTGTAACAACCGATCCTACAGCGGAAGAACGAGCAATCGCAGCTGCCAATATAAAGAATACGGAAGTTCAACATCCTGTTATCATCGAATGTGAAAAGGTAGCATCTTCTCATCCACAAGAAAATCACCAAGTGCATGGAACCTCCGAAGTCCTCACTCACGAAATCCTCGTTCATGAAGTCCGCATCCACGAAGTTCCCATTCAGGAAGTTCCCATTCACAAAGTCGATGGACAGAAAGGAATGGAAATTGCAGGCCACGAACAAATCGTTGAAACTCCTACATCAGCTCCAAGCAGTGGATGCAGTCCAGAAATTGCAGGCCACGAAAAAATCGTTGGAACTCCTCCAGATGCTTCGACAGCAGCTCCTAGCGATGGATGGAGCCAAGAAGCTGCAGCAATAACTGCTGCTAACAACAACACCTCCGAGCCCACTAAAAACTTGACACTCGGTAATAAACGGAGCCCAGAAGTTGCAGCCATAACTGCAGAAAATGAAAAACCCTCCGACTCCATTAAACACTCGACACCCGGTGGAGAGCAGCACCAAGACTTGTCGGCAGGGGATGTAAGAAACGAAAAATCAAATGCCAAACACTTCGCGCCAAGCGGTGGAAGCAGCCAAGAAGTTGCAGCAGGAACTGCAGCAATCAAGAAATCCTCCGAGTTCATTAAACACTTAGCACCGAGTGGAGGGTGGCAACAAGACACAGCGGCAGGAACTGCAGCAATCGAGAAACCCTCCGAGTTCAATAAACAATTAGCACCTAGTGGAGGGTGGCATCAAGAAATGGCATCAAGAAATGCAGCAAGCGAGAAAACCTCCGAGTTCACTAAATACTTAGCACTCGGTGTAGGGTGGAACCAAGAAATAGGAGCAGCCAGGAATTCAAAAAATGAAAAATCCGAAACCAAATATTCCACGCCTAATAGAAGGTGGATTCAAGAACTAACAGCAACAAGTTCAGGAAACAATAAACACAATGCTAAGCACTTAGCCCCTCGTAGAAGATGGTATCAAGAAGACGGCTTATTAAAGTCTGCGAGGGAAGTTACCGAAGACTCGCAATGTGGAATACCGATACGGAATCTTTTAAAACAGCTAACCTCGGCAAGAGTGATATTAATTATCGTATGCACTCTTATAATGTTCGTCTCCAAAGGAAGAGGCAGCCGATGGACGTTGGCAGGATGTTCCAAACCAATTGGTAACCTCTTCAACGACACAATAACACAAAAGCTCTTTTACAGAAATAGCAAAGGAGCCAGTGTTGCAGCAACCGAACCACTTCGAGGATTTACAACCCTCTCGGTTGGACCTGCAACATCATCTGAAGGAAGTAGCATGGAGAGCCATCCGACATCGCTACTACCTATCCAGAAGAATCATCAACAGCGTCTAAAAGACGTAACATGGGAAACTATCCGACACCACTCCTATCTATCCAGCGGGATCACCGGCAGCATATTGGGAGCCGCTATTCTAATAGGAGCCTTCTACTACATTCGGAAAAGGATCAACCGAAGGAAGCATCAATCCAAACAACGCCAATCAGCCGTAGAAGAATATCCTCTAAAAACCCTTAATGTGGAAGAAACAATATAGTTTTCCTTTTCTTTTTCTTCGGCCTAAAATTGGCAATATGTTTAAACTTGATTTAAACACACATAAATTTTATTTTCTAAAATTTACGAAATCCAGTTGCATGTCTTTTAAATGCAATTCCCATTTATTTAATGTTGCAATCACCAATTACTAAATTTAATATGTTTAAATTAGATTAAAATTATATATTTCAGTTCAAATTTACGAAATATTATTCGTAATTTAAAAGCCAGTGTTATTACGCAATCATACGAGTTAAAGACCAGGAAAATGCAATTCTGCACTCCATGCACAAATACCGACCTACAGTAGTAAGTTCAACGGGCGACCTTCGCTCTAGCAGGAAATAAAAACTGCACAAATTGCTTATCTGCTGTTTTGTAATTTAAACACTTTGTTCTATTAAACTGTATATATGAACTTTGATATTGTTACTGCGTTAAGCATTTTAGTTTTGTATAAATACTAGTTTATTTTCATAATAAAAATCAATCTGCATTTAATGTTTGATTCATTCACTACGTCGCCACTTCTATACCAAGCCATAATACTGTCGAGATGTGAGGCTGCATCTCAGAAGTGGTTTAACCGTCGTCCCTTTAAGTGCCATTGACTAAGCTGGCTTAAAGCGTAGATGCAGTCTCATCTACGCGCTTAAAATTAGGGATAGAATCAGCGCAAAGTAACGGAGTCCTGACACAACCTCTCAGGCATCTCTGTTCAGGGAATGTATAACAACCAAAATTAAATTAATATTTTGTAATATCGCTACTGTTTGCAATTGCAGATTACAGGCTATCTGTCATGGAAGTTAGTAAATTTCTGATATATTCAAAAGATAAGTTGTATTTTACCTATATTATACTGAGTGACAAGTATTGTTGTTATTTGCATTCCTCTAATTAGCCTATTAGTTCAGTCGGTATGTCCGAAATTCCCGACAGTCACCCGCCGTGAATGAACTTCTATGGTTTGTGAGAAGGGCTATCTCTGAGTGTAGTGGTGAGTTGTCGAAAGGTTACGCATACAGCTTTCGGCGTCATCTTGTAAAAAGTTTTGAACACCTTTTTATTCAAATATTTAGCTTCCCGTTGAGGCTACATGAAACAAACAGAGGCGGAGTTCTAGGTGCGTTTTTTTTTACATGGTACCTCCTAGAAGTCTAATCCATGATCTATCATCATTTCATCGCATTAACTCGTTGCTCAATTCATTATTTGCCTTGCTTTTTTTGTAGGTCCTGGTTGGATATCGTTTTTTTCTTCGTGGTTGCAAGTCTCAATTGAAAAAAAGTGGACTCGTATGCCTCATCGGATTGCTTGAAAATTCAAATTTTTTGAAACAGTAGCAATGGATTAATTGGAATACCTAGTTCCGGCGTCGACTTTTATGCTACTGCTTATTGCTGCCAACGGAATTATCTTTTCCTTTTTCTTGAACGTTAACGATTCAACTTTTGCGGCAACGACAGGTCGTGTATTAGGTCTTCTAAGAATACCACGTTAAAAAACGCGCCTAGAACTGCACCTTTGAGATGACGTGGAAAAAGGTTTCGCATATCAACCAAAAATTAATAGCTATTTATGCAACAAGTGCTAAAAGTCGACGTTTATACACGAGACATCAAAATTATGAAACGAAGCCGAAGGCTGAGTTTCATAACATGTCTCGTGCATAAACGACTTTTAGCAGGCGTTGCATACAATATTTTATCAATGACTTTACTGTTATTAATCCATAAATATCAATTTAACAAAGGTTTGCATCTACGACACTTCTAATTTATGTAATAATAAACAGTAGGTCATGCAGCGCGGGCGAATGTTTGCGAATGACAGTAGTCAAGGTTAGTTACGAAATGTAATTGTTAATACTCTACATCTGACTGTATTCATTACATAACGCTTGAATTATTTCAAAAACACTTTACCTGTAACGCAAGAAGCAACTAGAATAACTTTACAACTTCACTACCAGTTCGAAATTGTAGTTTTATAACCTCACTTCACTTTTAGCACATGGGCTAAAAGTAAACAGCGGATTTCTTTAACCACGGTAAACTATAAAACGTCACTTTTAGTGAAACAAGCTAGCGCTAAAAAGCCTACTTCTAGTAGTGGTCGCAGATAAAAGAGATATACACCAAATTATAGGTTTTTCCACCCCTATAAGTTCTTACGAGTTACCCATTTTGAGAAAAATACGGAAAACCATTAGCTACGCTTTCATTTTCAACTTTCCCGCGCAATAAATAAAAGAAATATTAGTCCTACGACTAATAAATCATAAATTGTAGGAAATTTAACGGTCTTTAAAACGCTTTATCAATATTTAATATAGCCTCAACGAGAGCTGAGATATTTTAATAAAAGGCGTTTAATACTTTTTTTAAGATGGCGACGAACGCTATTTGCATATCTTTCTGACAACTCACCACTACACTCTCAGAAGGACCCCCTAACAAACCACAAAAGGTCAATCACGGCGGATAAATGTCAAAGTCAAACCAATTAGGGCAGGCTGTGATATGTGTTATAGGTTTGGCAGTACTGAAGTGTATTGTCAATCTATGTCAAATTCGAGATTTGCAGGTTAAGTTTTACGTCAGTCTGCGCCAAACAACAAACAAAACTAACCTACTAATCTCGAATTTGACATAGACTGACAATACACTTCAGAGAAAGAACTATCAGTTAAATAAATGTAATATGAGCATATAGCTCAGGTCTTTACCCATGACGAAAATATGCATATTTTGCAACCAATACATATAGGGTACCTTAAAAAATTTGATCTGTTTTTCTTAGAGATTTTTAAAAGTTTTAGTTTCAAAACTTTCACTTTCAAGGGAAATTTCGAGTAATGCCCTGTTAGCGCTTTTAGTACTTGAATTCAGCTCCTTTATGATACTTCAAACAAATTGTAGGTACGCTACTAAAGTGTATTTGATGGCCCGCCAACTAGCTACAGAGAAGATGGCGTGCAGTTCTAAAATTATGGAAATACACTTAGATAGGCAAAGAATTTATATTTTAAATTAATATTTGTAAAATAAGGATTAAGCCGAAAATTCAAGAAAAAAAATATTTCATTCTCGATAAAGTTTTAAATTTTGCAAAAGTAAAATTAGAATTGAATTATGGCCGCACTGCTTTGACACAAAGGACTGATATTGCACACGTTTTTCAACGTAAATTTGTGCCTCCTCCGGGGTTTGAACCCGGGACAGCTGATCGCTGTGATTACTACTCTGCCACTCTAACCACTAGGCCACGTTGAAGAACGTACAATATCAGTCCTTCTCAGGACTAACCAGGAACACCAGAAGACGGGAGTAGATCAAAACTCCCGAAACGTTGTGTGATTTACACCATAGACAGTGGAAAAAGTCCGAAAAACGTATCGTAATGTGATTGTTATATTATTTTTAAAATTCAGGTACTCCATGGATTGTGGATCCAACCAATCACAATGGGTTGCACCAATGACTCGATTCTTTCTTATTATATACAGTGACTCTAGTCACATATACAGTGACTTTATATGAGACAGTGGCGACAATAGAGTGTATTCTTTTTTATTGGTCGCTGGAATCGGCCGCCATTAAGAGGCAAAATTTGTTGATGGTTTTGTTTATTTATACCAAATCGAGGTTAGCAGGTTAGGTTTTGCGTCAGTTTGTGTCAAATTCGAGGTTAGCACGTTAGATTTTGCGTCAGTTTGTGCCAAAACCTAACCTGATAACCTCGAATTTGACATAAACTCATAGTGCCACCAACATATTATTTATACGTTGTATAACCATGACCATTCAAAAACGTTCAATTTATTAAAGTTATTAGGCTATTGGCCTCCATTTTGTGGCAAATTGTGCCTATTGTCGCTACTGTCTCTATCAAGGCACTGTAATCACATATGATTGGTCAGTTACTGGCTCTGATTGGTAGTAGAGACCCTGTATATAGTTAAATTATATACAGGGACTCTAATTGGTGGAACTTTGTGATGCCATCTGATAGTCAAGCTTAGAAATACTCCCCGAGTTACTGTCCCAGGCTCTCTAAACAGGTTTCAAGATTTGGCATGAGTGTCACTACTTGTTTGATGTATGTACGCTGGAAAAGATATGAACAACTCCAGTATTCATAATAATCCACTAGTGGTTTTGAATCTTGCAGATTCTAATGCTGAGGCATCAGCTTTAAACCTTTCTGATAGTGATCAAGATAATGATGAGGATGAAGACGAATGATTATAAGGAAAAACAATACATTTTGCATCGCGAATGCTTCTATTTCTATGTTTTTACTGTTCTTTTGTCATATCTTAAAGTATAGTTCATTGATGTGGTTTTTTAAATATTATTAGATATCTGTTAATCGTCCTTTAATCAGAACTTCTATTTTCATACTAGGTAACCTTTTTATTGGGTATACTTTACAATAAGATAGAATTCACACACACAAACTTGATACTTAACAAACACTTAACCTTAAAATAACAATTCTAACCAAATTTACCATTAGATAGTAATTATCAAGAAGAATGCGGCGTCGATGATTTTTAAATTTTTTTACAAAGTTGTAAAAGCGAAAAGCGGCAGTAAAACCGTATAAATGGGCACTTATATAGAAGAATAAGCATTATTCGATAACTTGGTGGGTATCAATCACATGTTACGTCTTAATATTTTCTTATCCTAAAGGAAAAACCGCTTTAAAGTTCTTCATTTTCAGGAATGATTCCAAGAAACAAAGTCACTTAACTCGTTTAATGGTGTCAGGTCAAGTTTGGTTTTTATTTGAAAAAATACAACTTTATATACGTATTAAGCTTAGCAGCTACATTTTATTGTAATATGTTCTGTAGATATCAATGTAATCGCAATAAAAACAATAGATACAAATTCGATAGTGTTTATTCTAAACATCATAATTAAAGCCAATGGGGACTGACCAGTGGTAAATGTTAGCTTATTAAATTGAATGATTTTTTAAAACCCTAATAAAATTACCCACTATATAAAGTGCGTTTAAAAGTTCTGCCGTCAACCATTTCCACAGGTATAGCTTGGTTACAAACCGCACTTTCAAAGTAGAGTGACAATTTGAGAACTGCTGAATGCCATAGATCGAATTGAAAATATGCAAAAAAGAGTAAATAAATGTGGAGACATGCATTTTGTGTAAGGAGCTGAAAGTGATTCAACCCTTATATGCACTGAATTGTTGCACAAGAATAAATAATAAAATTTAGCCAGCATTTTAATCGAAACAAAATTAATATTTATATTTAACATTTTTAATTTTATTGACTGAAAAGTAAGAAGACAGCGAAGTTAAAAACTTCTATAAGAGACTTAACTTAGTTGTTCTAAAAATATTTATATAAGAACGAAATTACCTACGGATCCAAGCCATAACTCCACGACTAACTGTTAGACGAATATAGAAGTGGTGCACACAACTAAGCACACACCAGATTAAACTCATTGTCTCAAGTGAAGTTAACTGGTCAAATGGTGCTCTTTCAATTATCTCTTCAAGTAAGTATATACCTAAAAACTGCTATATAGTTTTATTTGGATTTACGGCAGTAAAATAAAAAATATATAGACTATTCTTTAGAAATAGTTAAAATTCATCAATATACACGTACCTTGCAGGCGATTGAGGTGCACTCTATACGAATCTTGTAGATGAACTAGACAATATTTGTGTAGCTTATGAATTTTCTCATTCAGCTCCGTTTTACTAAGTGGAGGAGGCTTTGACTGTAAACGACAACACACAAAGGTATCAAAACCGCCAGTATTTTTATTGACCCATACGTCACCAACTAGAAACAATTAAAACATTTTATCAAAGAAATGAAGAATACAAAAGCAAGTTACATCGAGGATCAAATGCGCTACTGGTCAATTTGACAGAACTCTTTTCCACAAGAACACGATGATCATCGGCGGTTAAAGACTTCTTCCTATCTGCATCGGCAAAAGACTTTGCTACAAATCTCTCTTGTTCGAAACCACCTTTGTCTGTAGAGCTTCGTGATTTAGCTGCAGGTATTACGGTTTTTTCTGAACTGTAAGCTCCAAAAGATGCATTTAGTTCGTAAGACCTTCTCCTCTTATCAGGATTCTTTTGATCCAAACCAATTACGTTTCGATCTTTGTTTCGACTAGGGTCTAAGGACTGTTTCTTGGCGATAATTATTTTCAAATCTTCGGATGAATGTTTCTTCTTCATTGCTGTCAAATTTTATGTCAATACGTTGTCAGCTTAGGACTAATATGATTTTCGTTGCTGTCTAGGCAACTTACTTGTTTTGTCTATTACGATGTAAATCAACGCTGTTTTGTACAATCTACAAAATGTCAAAGAAAAAACCCTGAAGCTATACAGGGTGTTGAATTAGTTGCGCAATCGAAGAGTATCATGATGTTCTTCATGGGTAAAGTAACAAAAAAGTTAACACATTTTTTTTTATTCCGACAACCGTTTCAGAGATAATGCTGTTTTTAAGTTAGAAAATATGGCAACACTATACAAAGGAGTTAAGAGCCAACATACATGCATTACAAAAAAGTGACCTGTGTCTAGATTCAAATTTTTTACATATGTTGTGTGCGCTATAAGTTTAAATTAAGCAATGTGTTGTAATATTTACTTTTGTGTTCTTGGGGCTGTTTGCAAATATGCTGTTATTTTATTTGTATTCGTATAATTATGGGCATTCGACTAAACCATCCACTGAAATATAATACGTTCTAAATTTAGCACAAAATCGAAACGAGTCCCAAATCAATTTACAGGCGGAGGGCTGTTTTTAAGAATCGGCCGGCGTTTTAGCAGGTAGATTTAAATTATGGAAAGGCCTTTAGCCAAGAATTCCCATATTTGGAATGTTGTGAACCCGAACCGACTAGGGGTTGCATTTTAGAATGCGAGGGTGCTTATGTTTTTTGGGCAGTCTGTAGGCGAGATCGCACATGTGTGGACGCGAGCCTAATTCTTCGTGAGTGTGTGGTTCCACCGGGATTATGTTTTGAAGTAAAATGAATTGTAGATTATAATCGAGTGAATAAAACGATGAGGTCTGTAATATCTAAATAGAATACTAGTGCCTGCGTAGCTTAGCAAATGTAGCTATTGTACAGCGAAGACGAACATTCGATAGTGATTCGTACTGATGCTGATTGTAGATCGCTTTGTTAATTGGATCGCTGTTAATTGTCGCAGAGGGTGCCCTCGTACCTGGGTTTAGGATCATCCGGTGTGATGGCCCACGACCCTTGACCTGATAAGCATTGTGCTTTTCAGTGGCCCCAGTTAGCGCGACTGGGGGGCTTTTGGTGAAGCTCAATTCCCAATGATGCCTTGTACCTGTGCCTTTTACAGTCCATGCGGCCACTGTAACTGCGGGTACACTGACATGGGTTGTACCCATTGATGCCGTTAACGTTCGGTTAAGGCATACTAGATGCGGTAAGCATCCGTGGTTTCAGGATATTACAGGTACATCATCGAAGGTGCACCGAAGAATATACCTGATGATAGCTTCTTCGAGATGCGGCGTGGGACGACGCGGGGGGCCATAAAACCCTCTGTAAGTATTATGTAATGAGCACATTACTGCTAAAAGCTGAATGTTTGTCGTTTTGCTTGCATGACTGATTGTGGAATTGGCTGAGCTTGTGTTCGCGTCAGGCGTGTGTGGCCACCTGCTATATGAAAAGACTCGCTGTTCGCCTTGCACCCCCTAGTATCATGTTTCTGATTTACAACCCAGATTGCAGGGGCGTTATGGAATTTCTGGTAAGTCGCCAGTTCTCGTAAATTTATGCATGCGAACCGATCTGAATCCAGGAAAGAAATAAATTAGCCCGGCGCATCGAAAAGATGTGCCTACAAATGGTAGTTTATAGTTTGAAAAGTTGTTTATTTTTAATTTTCAACAGAAGTAATAATTATAAGGTTTATTAATACCAAAAAGGCTGTTGAATTAAGTACATAAGCAAAAAACAAATACAAATAAATAATAATAAGTAATAACAAAAGAGAAATTATTTTTTTAGTTATAACAGATGTTCAAAATTTTGCCTATTAGCATCAATACAAATACGAGCCCTTCTAATTAAATGTTGTTGCATTCTGTTTAACATTTGTGCATTCACTTTAGCAAATGCTGCACGAATCCGATCTTCCAACTGCTGCAAATTATCCACTTCTGTAGCATACACTCTTTCTTTAATAAATCCCCACAGAAAGAAATCTATAGGATTTATATCTGGGGATCTAGCAGGCCATCTAACAGCTGCTCCGCGACCTATCCAACGTCCTGGAAAGTTTTCATTTAACCAGTTTCTCACAGGGAGCCCGAAATGACCAGGAGCGCCATCCATTTGCAGCCACATATTGAGTCTTAAATTTAATGGCACATTGTTAGATTACTTTCGACCTCGTTAATTTCTGAAGCCGGTTCTGCCCAAAAACCGGCCCTGCCTTAAAACCGATCGGGTAATTTAAAGTCATTCAAGCTGCGGCAGCGAATTGCCCGGGCTTGTTTGTATTGCATTGCTTCTCACGAGCCTATTTAGTTTTTTTGGGACCTTGCAATTCATGGTAAATCCTTTATAATCTACATATCCCTCGAAACTTTGGTATCAGGTCAAGCTTATTTCTGTTCAGGGTGACGTAATCTATACTCGCACGCAGCTGAGCTGCTTTCTTTCGTAGAATTCTTAACGCCGTTAGGGACTTTTGATACTATTCGGTCTCGCGAACAAATTGTCAAAAGAAAGAAAATTTTAGTAGAGCTCTTGTTATTCTGTGCATTATATTTCTGACTTCAGACCTTAATACTGCTTTCCTTTTCAAAGGCAGCTTTGTTTCAGTTTATCGATAAGGCAACTTAAGTGCCTGGCCTTCAGTAACACACTGCAAGCTCTTTGGAAATTAGTTTTGATTAATCTGTTGTGCCCAAGTAATAGGGCCACGTTCTGTAAAGCCCAAACTTTCTTTTCGATTAATTTAACTTCTGAATTTAAGACATTTGATACCCCTGGACTTTCCTGACTTGGCAGTTCAAAGTATGTGAGACTTTCTTTGTGCTTTGTTGGAATCGGGGTTTCCCCGAGTTCATGATGCAGTGTTTCCTTTCGTGTTGCAACAAGGAGACGAAAGATTGAGTTTGGATTAGTAAAAGTGAGATGGACTCTTCGTTAGCGCGGGAGCAATCAGTAAGCTCCGCGATTTTAAAATTAATTAGTAGCCAGCACTCAACTAAGCAAAACGTATGTGATCTTCGTGCCCCGGTTCGCGGCAATGCTGCCCGCGAACCGGGGAGTTTTCCATTAGAAACTTGTGATTTCGATCGGAGAACCCTTTGCTAAAGAACTTATAGCTTCGTGCTGGACTTTTACGAATTTCTGTGGGTGCCCGGCGGCTTTAGTCATGAATTTCGTTTTCGTGTAAACCAGTGAGATGTAATTAATTGTGCCGTTCCGGCGTCTTGGTGAGCTGAATTCTAGTTTTGGTGCGTTGCGGCCGACATGATAATTTCCGGGGCGAAGTGTTTTATTTTCGTTTGACGTTTTCGCTCACCTGTCTGTGGGGAAAACATTCTGCTACATTGCAAATTTGAAGGAGACACCTCTCGATTAAGCTTCGTAAGTGCTTTATTGCACAATCTGCATCTGCAAATCCTGTGTATGTCGTGGATCCGCATCGCTGCCCTTTTGGACATCTTCAGCTACCATTTCGGCCGAATTTTCGACTCCATCCTCTTCTATGCTGCTGTCACTGTTTCGAGCTTCGTCGCCGAGCAATCACCAGGCCAGCCCCGTCATGTCCAGATAACCATGATTTGGCTATTTAAGGTAATGTCAAATTTTAATTAGATTGCGCAATTAAGTGCTTCGCGGAAGTGCCGTATCTATAGTGTGTGCCGCATTTTATGTAACTTTGTCGCTAGAGAAGTTTTATCGTCTCATTATTTGTGTACCGTTGGGAAATTATCCCTGTCATTTCTTTTTGTATAACGATTTGTTTCTTATTTTGAATCTTAATAGTTAAGTTAACTTTGGCTGGGATCCCGATAACTTTTTAGTTAGGGTGTATCGTATGTAAAATCAACTTGAAATTCATTGTGTGTTTTGATTATTAAATACTAATTTGTTAAAGACAGCCTATTTTATTAGTAGCATTTGAGAAACCTTTGGGGCCTTCCACCCGTAATTGGCCAAGGCCATTTGTACTAAGTGTAAAGCCAAAACATGTGTCTTTTGAGAAGCAAGCCCTAAGACTTGGGCTAGTGTCAGTTTTCTTTTGTGTTGATCTTCTAGGAGGGTGGCCAATTTCAAGGTAAGCTATCTGTTTCACGGCCACCCTGCATTTTGTGCCAGACGGCCTGGAGGGAGCTTGGTGAGCGACGGCGAGGAGCAGGCAGTTTACAGCCAACCCAGTACTCCGTGGGTAAAGCTCTGTGGCATTTCTCGTTTTGGGCCATGAGGGCTATTATTCTCATCAAAACGAGTGGCGTCCTTAGGCAATTCTTTTAAGCAAGCTTTAGGGTAAGTACCCCGTCGGTTTTTCTTTGTACTCTCGAACCACGCCTTCCCGACTGAGCTAAGTGCGAGGAATCGGAGCAACAAAATCTGCTCCAACACATTCAGATCTGTGTTCTTTTTAGTAAAACCGGCGAACCCTGTAGTTTGTACCCTTTTTTGAACAATCAATACGACCTATGTCGATATGATGAATTAATACCGTAACAACATCTTCCATTAAATTTATAAAATCTTCTTGCAAAAATTCTAGAAATCTGTTTGCATTGAGTCAGACCATAAAGTATGGGTAACAAATTGTGGATCTTCATCATGTTGCTGTAATAACCACTGACAATACTGAAGCCTTGGAGCTGCATCACCTGGAAGAAGACTCTGAACTAGGGAATAACGAAATGGATAATAATGTTCTTCCCGTAGAATATCGTGTACAGTATGAATATCAACTGCAAATTCCCAAACCTCTCACACTTCGACCAGGGTTATTCTCTATTTCAGTCAAAACGTTTTCTTCAAGTTCTGGAGTTCTAATATTGCGTTGACGGCCAAGGTTTACCTGAATTGGATTTACTTGCCCTGTTTCTCTAACACGCTGTTCTACACGTCTTATAACATTTCCATCAGGATCACGTCTATTTGGAAAACGTTCTGCATAATTACGAGCTGCAACAACTGCTGCACCATTCGCTTGTCCCAAATACATCAGCATATCAAATTTTTCATTATTTGTATATTCTATTAATGTACTAAGATTCGTGGTAGTGTCAGAATTTGATATTTTGGCAAAAAATTGTTTTTTATTCAAATATGGTGAGTAGTTTATTGTGCTTAAATATTACATACAAATATTGCAGGATTGTCAGATCGGTAATTTTGTATTTTCAGAAGTAATACTATAAGTACTTCGATATTATCGGGTTATATGTCGATAACTTGTTGCACAATAATAAAAGAGTGTCAGTTTGACAGGTTAAATAGTCCGACCGCGTCAGCGGGAGGATTATTCTGTCAAACTGACACAATTTGTTATTGTGCAGGAAGTTTGAGACGTATAACCTGTTCGAAGTACGCATTGTATTCGATTTGAATATTTTTTGAGTAAATCGGAATATTAGGAACAAATAAATATTTTATTGGCAGCTCGATTTGTTTGTATGAACCTAGCTGAAAGTCATCTCCATGAAAACAATATCAAGTTGACAAAAATTATGTATTGCGTTGCCTAGTGAAGTTACTATAGTATAATCGATTTTGTATAATCAGTTATAATATCACAAGAGCATCGAAAATAATCATTATTTTCGATTGCTCGAGTGGTATTCGTTACGATTAATTATATAATGAATAGACCGATAATAATAAATTATTTTATTTCTTAGGTTGGCACTGTTTGTGTTAGTGTCACTGTTTATGTTGGTGGCACTGTAAGTCTATGTCAAATTCGACGTTATCAGGTTAGGTTTTGCGTCAGTTTGTGTCAAAACTGACGCAAAACCTAACCGGCTAACTTCGAATTTGCAATAGACAGTTATTACATTATGGCTCTAGATTATTATTATCCATTATTTTTGCTTTGTGGGACCCACCGAAACACCGAAGTGATTATACCACGTCGTCAAGGGTTTATCCGTTTATCTATACCTTGAAACTAAGTAAAATTCTAAATTACTTTTGGCCAAATTTATAATGAGTTGTATAATCGAAATTATACAAGATAACTTAACTAAATCCAGCCTTCTGATTGGTTGAAATCTCTACGAAAAAATAATCAAACATATTTTGTTCTTTAAGGATGTCTAATAAAACTGTTATTCATTACAATACTAACCGGAAATTGTTGATATAGATTAATGCTTTTATTTTGTTAGGAAAAATTGTTAATACAATTAATATCATAGCTTTAGAACAGTTTTTAATTTTGGTAGAAGGAATTTTATATTCCAACGTAAGCATAGCAGCGAAATTTTAAAAGCGGATTTATGATACTTATTTGATGTCAATTACGGCAGTACTATACGATTGCGACTCTTTTTCAACACCCGTACAGAACAGTAAAATTGTCGTTTTACCTTAAAAAATTGGCCGCGGCTATTCCTCTTGCCCAGTGGTTTAGGGTCATTAGACAAGTGTAAAGCCAAAAAAGCGTTACCCCCCCCCTGCCAAACAGTCGCTACCTTGAAAACAATAAAATTTGTTTTTTCTCGCGATCCATTGGTCGCACAGAAAGTTATTGAACAAAAATTATTGAAATAAAATTCTACACATTTTTAATCCCCGTCGCGGTACCGAGAAGTTGGTATTTCAAACGGTAGAGGGCGACAAAGTTCTAGCTCTGTGGGGGTGGTTTTTTCCGAAAATTGCAAATGTGAAAGTTGTAGTGCTTGAAAAAATATGCAGAAATCTCTTTTAATAATGTGATTGATTTAAATAGTCTCCGAGTGACAGCCCTTCAAAGTCCGCGCAGCGTGGGGAATGTACGATATATTCCAGAGCAGCGAAGTAACCATTAATCTTTTGCGAGATAAAATCGTCAAGTCACTCAAGTAGTTTCAATGTGAATAGGTTTTCAGAACCTACAGAAATTCTACACATTTTTGGTCATTGTCGTGATACCGAGAAATTGGTATAGGTAAAAAAACTAAAATTATGGTAAAAGAGTATACGAGCTCAGAATGATATCATTTGGCTCAGATCCATAAAGCTCTTAAATTTGCTGGTGTAATATTTATTATATAATACGATAATTGCAATTGTTTGTAAATTTTGCCACAGAAATGACCAAAATTCAACAAATTGACAATAGCTTTACCACGTGCCATTTTTGCAAAAATAATACAGACACCCGACTGTCTATATATTATTAAACAACAAACAGCTTGTTTCGGTTCAACTAAAACATGCTACGGTGAACGAAATGATATTTTGATCGTTTCGGCCAAATGAAATGAATCAGTAATTTATTTTAAAGTTAGTGTTTCCCGACTATTTTTTGTAATTTGTTATTGCTAAAGCTGTTATAATATTGCTAAAAACGTCTACAATTATGATGTAAAAATATTGACCAAAAAGATTTTCTTTTGTGGGTACAAAATAAAGATACCTGAAAAATCTTAACTGGGTCAAATCATGTGATTCTGGGCTCGTATATTGAAAGTAATTTCTTTTTGCATAAACTCTAAGATATATTGTAGTTTACTCAGACTCTTTTTTAGCTGTTCCGTCGTCTTGACTCGGAGCCTCGGACACAACAGAGTCATTATCGACCATGATAGAAGTTTTGCTTGAACTTTTATTGAAAAAAGAGCGCACAACTTGTTATAAACGCAATGTGAAAAAATTCCTGAATACGATTGCGAGTGCTGTTTTGTGATTGTATTCTGACTAAAAATGGACAATAGTACGAACGATAATGGTTTTCTTCATGTTAACCAAATGGCAGACATGGCATCTTGTTAGTTATAATAAGTGCGGGATACAAATAATTTACTGCTCTCTATACTTCTCCATGCTGCGCGGACTTTGAAGGTCTGTCACTCGGAGACTATTTAAATCAGTTACATTATTAAAAGAGATTCGTGCATATTTTTTCAAGCACTACAACTTTCACATCCGCATTTTTCGGAAAAAACCACCGCCACTGAGCTAGAATGGCGGAAACCGATTTTTGGTAACTTTGTCGCCCTCTACCGTTTGAAATACCAACTTCTCGGTATAACGACACGGATTAAAAATATGTAGAATTTTATTTCCAACATTTTTTGTTCAATAACTTTTTCTGTGCGACCAATGGATCGCGAGAAAAAACAAAATTTATTGTTTTCAAGATGACGGCTGTTTGGGAGGGAGGGGGGGTAACGCCTTTTTGGTTTTACGCTTGCCTAATGACCCTAAACTACTGGACAAGAGTGATAGCCGCGGCCAATTTTTTTAAGGTGACGAGGTTTTTTTCGGACAGTTTTACTGTATAAACCGTTAATAGTTATTTGCCAAGTAGGTAGACATGGAATTTTGTTTTTATGTTTAATAAAACTAAAACTCCCTAGAAACTCTTTCTGACACTTTGTCAGAAGCAGCTGTTATGTACAGGAGGCTCACGAAAGTGTCTAATTTGACATTTTGAGGTTAAACATGCAATGTTGCCAGTCCTTTCATACTTTGTTTGCCACTAGGCATAATATGTATGGACATCGCCGTTATGGATATCTATCTGTCAAACAAATTGTAGTACCTACTAAAGTAAATATGCCAAAAGTCATTAAAGGTGACACAAAACTACAAATTACAAAGGCTTACAGGCATTATAAAGCTGACAGGCCCGACCTGTGAAACTGAAATCTTTGCTCGGCTTAGTGACTTTTGGGATGCAAGTATTTATGCATAAAACTTAATTGTTGCTTTAATTTTCGGCTTTGTACTGTTTTAGATATCTGAAAGAACTATTAGAAATATTATGGGGCGGAACAATTTTGAAATTAAACCTTTTGACCCACGACCTAAAAATGATACATACTATTTGCAACATACGCACTGAAGAAGTAGTTAACAATGCGAGACAAATTGTGCAAGAACAACCACACGTATCTGTTCGCCATTTAGGACAGCAATTAAATGTTTCATATTCAACATCTCATAGGATATTAAGAAGCAATTTGCATTATTTTTCTTACCGGTTGCAAGTGTATCAGGAACTGCTGCCAAACGATCCTCCGGTTAGATTGGAATTTTGTAACTGGTTTATCAATAATTTAGGAAATAACGATAATGCGTTTGAGAAAACTTTCTTTACTGATGAGGCATACTTCTATTTATCTGGCTATATTAATTCACAAAGTATGAGGATGTGGAGCGCTGAGAATCCCAATTTTTATGTTGAAGAACCGCTTCACCCACAAAAAATCGGGGTTTGGGCTGCAATTAGTAAAAGAAGAGTTATAGGTCCTATATTTTTTTAAGGTAATTGAGTGCAGTAAAACGATTAAATTTTATTTTAATAGTTCAAATTTTAGGTTTTCTAAATGCACAACCATATCATACTGAAATTTTGTCGCCGTTTTTTGAAGAGTTACGTGACAATGAATTACAAACGGGTTACGTACTTTCAAGAAGATGGGGCATAAATTTACTTAAAGAGTTTTACAAAAACAGAGTTATTAGTCAAAACATGTCTACAGTGTGGCCCCCGAGGTCTTGTAACTTAACTCCCTGTGATTTTCTTCTGTTTCCATATTTAAAAAAAATCCATTCTTCAACTTCCACTGGACAATATTCAGCAGCTTTAACAAAGAAGTACCTAATGGAAAAAATAAAGAAATCAACAATAATGGCGTAATATTAAGATTTGAGAATAGAACGAGTTAAGGAGTTTACTTTCTTAGGAACATTAATCTCTGAAAACTTAAATTACACACAAGGAATTAAATCAAGGTTAATAAAAGCATCGAGATGTCCGGGCGCGTTAAATAGTATAATGTCCTTAAGACAAATGTCGCGAAATGCAAAACTACGACTTATAAGACTGTAATTCGACCCACAGCTACGTACGCATGTGAAACATGGGCGATGAATGTGGCAGACCAAGATACGATAAGTAGGTGGGAGAGAAAAATGCGGAGAAAAATATTTGGAGGGACTCGGACGGATGATGGTTGGAGAAGACTTACAAACGAAGAGGTACAAAAGAAGTATGGAGAGCCAAATATAGTAGACTTCATTAAAGCTCGAAGGTTAAGATGGTTTGGGCATATATGGAGAATGCCAGATGGAAGAGCTACTAAGATAGTATTGGAAGGCAGAGCGCAAGAAACTAGAAGAAGAAGCGACCAACGAATAGGTGGAAGGAGGCAGTAATGGAAGACATAGCAAGGAAAGGAATAGAAGACTGGAGAAATAAAATCATCAATAAGGGACAATGGAGACACATTGTTATGCAATGGGCCTAAAGTGGCTTGTAAAAACTTTATTTATACTGAAAAAATACATAAATTGTAATATTTAAATATTTTTGTATACAATTTATAATTACAATAAAAAAACGACTTTCATTATACCATTATGCCTACTCAACAAAGTATGAAACGTATTCAGAATCAGCAATTTGTCTTTCATGAAATTTATCTTAACCAATACTAAAAGTGGCACAAAATCCAAAACCAAATCTGGCAACCACGTTTTGTACATTAACATAAAATTATCATTTTATATAAAATGAGCATAACCTAACTTTTGTTAATGACTGACAGCATATTTACAGGGTGAAATTCATCACCCTAACATGGCCTCCTATCTGGCAAATAACTATTGAACGGTTTATACTAATATACTTATCTATCAAAAACGACAATAATTATTGTTGGTAAATGTGACTAGGTGTTATGAAAAATGGAAACCACCAGAGGTTGATAATCTGTTTCCATAAGTAGGTACATTCACAAATGTATTGTTAAAATTTCTTAAAGCTATACAGAATTGCAAGACATTATTTTGCTAATTGTGCTTAGTTATGTTCTTATCTTTACCCTTACCGAGTAGACCATTACCTTGATATTCTCGACATTATATCGCATAAGAATATTGCCTTCCCTTTATTCCAAACGGAGTTAACAGAACTTTATTCTAATCACGGTGCGAATTATTACTTTCAGAGCTTTGTTTAACTGTGTCATCTTAACTTGACAATAAACGTGACAATAGTTTGTTTGAATTTGTCATATTACAGCCCAATTAAATCTGTTCAAAGGTAGCTGTAGCAGTTTTCTATGAATGCGATGTAGGCCAGTCAAATTAGATATTTACTTGACAAAAATACTACCTGAAAAGTGAGCATGTAGTTTTATAGAACAAATCACGTAGAATTGAATGAACTAAAAAGTAACAGCTGAATCAGTGGAGAAGTGATTCAAAATTGCGGTCAAAGTAATGAAAAAACGGTTTTTTGCATATAAAAGAGCAAAAACGCGATGAATTTTTTCCAAAAAAAATAGCCTTATGTAGTTTAAAAAAGTAAATAAATTAAGCTGTCGATGGTCAAAATCGATTGATTATAAAAAAAGTTATCGCTAAAAAACCGCTAAAAATGACCCATTTTTCAATTGGTCTTAACTTTTAAAAAAAAACCTATATAACGTTGAAATTTTCAAAAAGCATAGTACTCGGTGAGCAGAAAACGCACGATTTTAAAATTTGCAAAAATGTTGATTACTTTTTGCATAAATCATTTTTTTCGAAAAAAATACGTTTTCGCAGAAATTGATTTACTCAGCTTGCAGAAGTCGTACAGCAATCAACATAGGCTTATTTTCTTCCTTAAGCGTTATACTACCACACACAATATAAGCGCAAATTTTTTTGTACTTGAAAATATGTGCAAATTTAATGTGAAGAGTGATCTTTTTTTTACGCACACAAAATGTTGAATATTTTTGTCAATTTTAATTGTACCGAAATTACATAAGCACCATTCGATAGCTGTCAACTTTCTACGAATTTAATTGCGCTTTTGTTTATTTTAACAACAAAGTACACATAAACTTCAGATTAGTGGTCTTTATAAGACTGGCTGTTAGTGTAGTTATATATCACAGTCCCAGTGTGCCAAATAATACTTAGTTGATATTTTGTCAATATATGTCTGGGTGGGCAATAAACTGCAGTAATAGTTATCTCATATGCAAGGGTTTGTACTTTGATAGATGTTTATATTATGTAACAATTACTTGTAAATAATTTGTTTAAATATATCTTATAATCCTATTTTTAATAAAAATATTTTTCACGTTTAATGACAGTTTAGAAATGAAATAATTAGTTGCTATAATTATTCTTCTAATTAATATTATGATTCTTATAATAATTATTAGAATCATTATAAACATTTAAAAAAGGAAGGATATTCTGAGTACATTGTGCAGGGCGAGTAAACGCCCAGTGGAGCGGCCTACTACGAGTTTCTCCCCACAACGAACGCTACTCGCCACGGCACCGCTCTGAACGGAACATACATTTTGCGACGCTTAATGTAAACAGGTTCGCAATAAATAATACACGATCAATAATTGCGAAATAATTTTTATATTACACTAGAAGTCTTCCACTAAAGTGTGTGCAAATTTCAGCCGCTAATATTAATAATTGAATGTGCAGCAATTTAAAACAAAAAAATTCCTCAGCTTCTATGGGTCGTACTTTAATCTTTTTTTAATTACGGAGAAAATTGGCAGCTATCGAATGGTGCTTATGTAATTTCGGTACAATTAAAATTGACAAAAATATTCAACATTTTGTGCGCGTAAAACAAAGATCACTCTTCACATTAAATTTGCACATATTTTCGACTGCAAAAAAATTTGCGCTCATATTGTGTGTGATAGTATAACTCTTAAGGAACAAAATAAGCCTATGCTGATTGCTATACGACTTCTGCAAGCTGAGTGAATCAATTTCTGCGAAAACGTATTTTTTTCGAAAAAAATGATTTAAGCAAAAAGTAATCATGATTTTTGCAAATTTTAAAATCGTGTGTTTTCTGCGCATCTAGTACTATGCTTTCTGAAAATTTCAACGTTATATAGGTTTTTCTTTTAAAGTTAAGAACAATTGAAAAATCCGTCATTTTTAGCGGTTTTTTAGCGATAACTTTTTTTTTTATTATTCAATTTTGACCATCGACAGCTTAATTTATTTGTTTTTTTAAACTACATAAGCCTATTTTTTTAGGAAAAAATTCATTGCTTTTTTGCTCTTTTATATGCAAAAAACCGTTTTTTCATTACTTTGAGCGCAATTTTGAATCACTTCTCCACTGAGTCAGCTGTTACTTTTTAATTCATTCAATTCTACGTGATTTGTTCTATAAAACTACATGCTCACTTTTCAGATAGTATTTTTGTCAAAAAAACGAGGTATTTTCGACAATTTGACTGGCCTAATGGTATATAGACGGAAATACATTTTCGTCCAGTCGTTTCGAAAGTCTTCGCTTCCCTCGGTCAATTATACAGTAACACTAAAACGAATATACAACTTCTATAATCTATAAGTGATTGTAATTAGTGTTACAAAACTTTCGTTACCGAGTAGGCACTAAAAATAGTTTCTAATTTATGAATGCAACTCTAATTAATTTAAAAATAAATTTTCAATTTTGATATTTAAGTATAAACATAGTTTAACTCATAAATTAGGAACTATTTTCGTGCCTACTCGAAAGGTTTAACACCTGTTAGAATCTACCATGTGTTCAAAAAGAAATTACATAAGGGTTGGGCATGGAAAATAAAACTAATGTCCACAGCAAGCTTTAGAAACAGCATTTTTTAGAATGTTTAATCACATTATCAGCGTATAATATAAACTTACAATAACAAGAGTGATGACAGTTAATGAATTCTAAAGCGTGCTATTGACGTTACTTTTATTTTCCATGGCTAACACGTATGTAATTTCTTTTTGAACACGACGTTTTTCTATTATGGAAAGCAAAAAATTTATAATAATAATAAATAAAACGCTCTATTTCGAGGGGATATCCAAGATTAGAGCATATATGTTCTACGGTGGCCATATAGTCTAATTTAAGTTTCAAATTTTTATTATTCTGGCAAACATCTGTTTTATGTCTATGAAGAATAAGTAACTGGATACCTTTGTCATATTGGCGCCCTTTCTCTATTATTTGCTTTACTCAGTCTTGTGCACTGCTATATATCTAGTTGGTTTTCTAATTTCTCTCTGCATCGCTATTCTAAAATGCTTAAAAATCGTTTTTGGAAAACCAGAAATGCTCAGCATGGAAATGCTTTTGTAGTGGGAACGGTCCTTGTAATCTCTGTTTTTGTAAATAGGTACCGCAATTGCCATTCTCGACGTGAAAGTATTCTTGCTGCTTTCCATGGTTTTTTCATTATTTCTAAAAGAAACTCTACTTCTCCATAACCCACGTATCTAATCATCTCGGGTAATGGAATTTCATTCTATCAATATCTACCCATTTACATAACACAAGCAAACCGCGCGCTACGCGCTGCGAGTCTTGAATCGGCGCTCACGTAAAATAGGATACGCGAAAGGTCAAGCTCCGATCCGAGCTCTAAGATAAGAAAAACAAAACCTAAACAAATATAAACATCTGTGAAGCCGGAACGTGAGATTTTATTTTGTGCCACAGACGCACATTAAGGAAAATTATATTATAGATGTGAGCATACGAAACTGAAATCAAGCTTGGCTTTGAAATATTTGTTTTATGGATAAAATGTTGGTGAGACTGTAAGTCTATGTCAAATTTGAGCTTAGTAGGTTATGTTTTGCATCAGTTTTGACACAGACTGACGGAAAACCTAACCCGATAACCTCGAATTTGACATAGACTTACAGTTTCACCAACATATTATTCATAAAACAAATATTTCAAAGCCAAGCTTAATTTCATTTTCGTTTTCTCGCATGTTACTATTGACATCTCGATTATTCGTATAATCTTACAAGTATTAATTTGGGTTTTCTCTTAATACCACTCCAGGTCCGTCTAAAGATATATATTCCTTGTAATAATAATGTCATGTTCTTCAATTCTGTTCAAGGCCTACCCTAAATGAGTTTTTAAAGGCACAATAATATTTAGAAATATGCTTTGCATCCATTTCATTATCATACTGTTCAGCCCTTATCAATTGTTAGTTTCACAAATTCGTTAAAACCCCTCACCACAAATATATTTAACAACTGCTATAATAGCATATTTTCGAACCACAGGCTCCAACAGTGTTTTATTCAATTGTTAGTTAATTAATTATTGCAACGGGTTGATTTTTCAAATTGGACAAAAGTAGGAGTAATTAACAATAACATTATTGGTCCATATTTTCACATATAATCTCATGAGAGCATTAATTCTTTTCGGAAATTATTTTGAGTGCGTTCCAACGTCGTCGTATTAATTTGCCCGAGTGGGACACGAGGACAAATTAGGACGTTTTTGGAGTGCACGAACAATAATTTCCGGATATGAATTAATGCTCGAATGCAGATTCGGTAAGAAAATCGTAACGACACAAACTCTCACAGTTAGGTTGGTCTACCTAAAAAAAATTTCTAAGAAATTTTGTTGTTGTCTTGGTTATGGCTCGTGAACTAATTTCTCTATTGGTCACTAATGAGTGTCGTACGATTTTCGACTAAATATACTTACAGTTCAGAATTAACTTATGATTGACCACTCAACAATCTAGTCTACATGCATGATAGTGTACCAGATCACTATGCTCATTTTGTTGGAGAATGGCTAATTGAAAATTTCACACAACGGTGGACAGGTCGCAACGGTCAATACCATGCCCAGCAAAGTCGCCCGTTTTGGATTTTTTGTTTGAGGTTTGACAAAGTAAAGGTGTACCAAAAACCACTAAAATATGTAGAGCAAGAATAATGGACAATCGCTCCGAATATGTTTCAGAAAGTGTAGAATGCAATTCCTATAAAAGCAACCATGTGGTTTGAAGCTAATGGACCACAGTTTGAACACTTGCTCTGATTTAAGTCCTAAATTTTTGTTGTTGTTGTTATTTGGTCTAAATTTCAGTTTATCGATATATTGACCTTTTGAAATAAAACCTACGTGCTTTGCTTGCTAACTGAATTTTTACATTGTTATTGAACCTATATTGCCCAACCTACAGTTCTTAAATTGCACTTGGGAGGAATAACTACACATCCAAGAACATTTTCGCATTTTCTTCTTACTTTGTATAAGGAACATCACCAACATCGCCAATAATTATTGTACACTCAAGTGTTCCACAAATATAAACAGAGGAGGTTTCTGGTTGATTCAGAATTTAACCGATTTCGGTGTTAACTAATGACCAGTAATGCCTTTAATAATAGTCTTTCCGATGGAACAGAGGTTGATGTAGTACTTAGTTAATAAGGCTGCCAACCGTCCCGAATTGTGCGGGAAGGTCCCGCAATAGCAGTACTAGTCCCGCATTCAAATACCGCATTGAAAACGCCAATTGCGTCCCGCTAGTCCCGCATTTCTTAGTCTCGAATGCTTACGAAACCTCGGCTCTACGCTTTCCCAAACTGTATTTTCGATCTGAAAAGTGTCACTTACAATTAATTCATGGTACGTGATATACTCTTCAAAATAATAGTAAAGGGCAGTGTTTTTTTTTCAATGCCTGCTTGTAAAGCTGTATTTTATCTACGAAAATCTCTATAATAAAGTAACATTTTAACGATGAGTGTGGATAATATGCTACTTTATTCACTAGTGAATAAAATAGTCCATAATCCATAGCAACTAACAAAATAAATACGTGCTACCGTGGTAACTAGTACAAAAACATGTAACATGATATTTTTTGAAATGATTTATCCAATTTAAAAATTTTATTTAATTAAATTAAGGTATTGCAAAAAAAATTGATATGCCACACGTGAATAAAGGGCTTTTATCCATTCGGGGAAATTATCTCACTTTTGGATTTGCCTCGTGTTACAATAATCTCACTTCTGATTACTATCGTCAGGAATAAAACACAACAACTTGCTAATAAAATATATATAATTTAAAATAGTAACGTCTGTACAGATTGAAATGTTGCTTAAGACTAACTCATATTTTCAAACATTCGCATAGCTAAAACTGTCCATTTCCTCTCTCACATTCAAAACTACCAATCGCATACACTAATTTTTGAATATCCGACCAATCATGCCATTTGGATATTTCTGCATTTCCAACGGCTCTTCCCAGGCATTGTCAGTTCGAAATTAATAAGTACTCCGCCCCCCGATAAATTTTGCTGTTTGCCGAAATTCTAACTTTCCAAGACTCAATATCGAGGACCGGATGTGGGAGTGGAAGTACACACGTTAAATAACCCAAGACTGCAAAATTTGAAATTTCGGCCGGTCGGTGGATCTAAAAATGTCTAACACTCGTGAGCTAAAGTTTTCCCTTTATGGTCTTATGGATAAAATGCCTTGTTATGGTTGTACCATACATAACTATTATTATATATCTGTATATATTGTGTTTTACCCCCCCCCCCCTCATAGTAACCATGTCCCGCATTGAAGCCTTCAATAGTTGGCAGCCTATGTTCTTAGCCATTTCAGATACGTAGGGTTCGAATACTCATGCTTACTCCACCAGCCTAGGACATTCGTATTCCCCTCCCCTTGCGTAGTACTAAAATAATCGTATATTTCTTGTCTCCATCTGAGTATGGTAGATAAATCACAGTGTTTTTATCGCGGATGCTAGAAGTGCTTCCTTCTATACTGAAGTTTGCAGCAATAGCAAACAAACTTAATTCGTGATGGACATTTCAATCCCAGTCTGATTATTATATCTATTTAGTTTTTACGTGTGCGTCTTTGTCATTATTTTAAGAAGTTTTTGTTTTAGTGACATTGCTTTTCAAGTTGCCTGCACTTAAACTCAGTATTTATTATTGTGTTTTAGCGTGCAGTTTAGGTTTCATTTTCTACTTGTTATTATGGAGAGAGTAGGTCGAGTAAGAGAAAAACTACTAAATAGGGTAAGCTGTGGTCTAATTAATCTATTAATCATTATATTAATATGAAAACTGTAGTAGGGCGGAACAATTTAGTTTGAAAATTTGAAGTGTTCAAGTATTGTAAATTGTTGCATCCTGAATTTATTACTGCAAATAATTCAGCTGTAAAAATAAGATTTCCGTCACTCAATTTAATGAAGAAAGTAGATATTTGCATCACAAGTGATGAAAGTAAGGAATTTTCCTCACCAGTGAGAGAACTAAAAATGACAGTGTCAGCTTATGTCATATTTAAAATTAGCAGGTTAGGTTTTGCGACAGTCTATGTCAAGCTTGATGCAAAGTGTAACCTGCTAACCTCGAATTTGACATAGACTTAATGACAACAATAACACACTTCAGTACTACCAAACGTAGAAAACAAATCACAGGCGACTAATTATAAATGTATTTGATCTCTCGGTAGAACCTACTATTAACTTGTAGTTCCTAGTGTGACGTTGGAAAAAGTATGTAATAGTATATTGTATGTTAAGAGCTGAAAGTGCATTCTTGCCGCTTGCGCATGAATCATGCAAAAGCGGCAAGCGCACTTTTAGCTCGAAACATACATACTATTTTTTCGACGACTGAGCATATTATTAATGGAAAATATCATATTTCATTTTATTGCAAATATTAATTGACAATCAAGTTAACATTACTCGCGCAGTCTATTAGACATGTGACGCGATTATTTCGATAAATGACGGGCATTGCCAAGGAAACATTCGGACGTGCCTACCTGTTTTGTTCACGTGGAAACCCAAAACGCTCGGCGAGCGGCAAAGTGATGAAAACGCACGCTCAGCGGCAAATGTCAACTTTCTGTTGTCAAATGACAGTGAGAAAAATCTACTTTCGATGTCAGTCGTCGAAAATAGTATATTAAAGTACCAGTGGATAAAAAGGTCTTTAAAACACGCGCGAGTTTTCGAGCAAGACGGCGTAGCCGGAGTGCTGGAAATAGAGCAAGTGTTTTAAAGACCAGTTATCCACGAATACTTTACGCTATTTTTTATTATACCTCCAATACTGGAAATAAATTACGCACTAAAAACGAAATAATTTTTGTCGTGATAAATCGAGAGCGCATAATAATATTGCTACTATAGTTACGAGAATTATTTACGTTTTTGTCGCGTCCATGTCCGTTGTTGCATTCAGTCGTTTCCTTGACAACCTTTAACCCTTAACTGGTAACGTGCCGTCTGTGAGACTGCAAGCAAATTTTAATCTCAAATTTTCAGCAAAAGAGTACCGCTTTTCGGCGAATGATCTTACTTAATCTTTATCCTCTTGGTGCCCCACCTATCGCACAATTATTTGTAAATTTGGGTAACTGACGCTGGAGATGTGTTTTATTTTTAGTTCAGTGCAGTCTGTGAGACGGAACGTTACGGTTTACGTGATAATTTTTTGCCACTGGCAGGCCGTGCGAATTACAATATTTCTTTAAGTTTTTTTTTTTACAAATGCATTGTTGTACTATTAATTAATCGGAAAATAAATAAAATTACTTTTGATCAAAAGTTTTATTTTTTTTTATCTTGGTCTGGTAAAAAGTACATTGCCAATTTGTTTTCAAGTTGAAAATTATCTTATAATTTTTTCTTTACATTAAGTTTTCGGTTATTATTACTAATAACACATTTACCTTGTCAATAAAGACACATAAGTTGTCACTTTTATGACGTTTGCGGATAACAGTATATTAAAGTATGAGTGGATAACAAGGTCTTCAAAACACGCGCGAGTTTTTGAGCGCGACGGCGTAGCAAGTGTTTTAAAGACCAGTTATCCACCAATACTTTACGCTATTGTTTATTATACCTCCAATACTGGAAATAAATTACGCACCAATAACTTAGAATAATTTTTGTCGTGATAAAACGAGAGGGCATAATAATATTGCTACTATAGTTACGAGAACTATTTACGTTTTTGTCGCGTCCATGTCCGTTGTTGCATTCAGTCGTTTCCTTGACAACCTTTAAAGCTCGGCGAGCTTTAATCGCCTGTTTTCGCAAGCTCAGGCGTGCTTTAAACGGCGATTCTGATGCAGGTATAATAAAAATACATTTTTTCTACGATCGTGTCAAAATAACAACTTTTTACACAGTTTCTACTGTCAAAAGTGAGGTTTGTAGCACTCTTAATATTAGCGCCCGAATTACGTTTTTTTGCACTTTGCCATTGCTGCCGTGTTTTAATAAATATAAAATTTGATCAACATCCTAAAATCATCTGTATTGTTATGATACATGATATGGGCAGAAATCATAATAAAGGAATGTTGAAAATTGAACGAATAAATTTGGACAGTTACAAAAATTGAGTCTTAATAGATAAAAAATTTTAAAATTAATTGATGAAAAACAACTCTGGTTGCGTTATTCATTGGGATTCATAAAATATTGGTAGGCTGATTTGAATGCATTGAAATTAATAATTAAGGAAAATAAATTCAAACTAAGGTTACATCGACAATTGTGTTTGTTAAGCAAATGATGTATTGTTATTATTTAAATTAATTAAATAGTGTGCATAAATAATGGTTACTAGTAGATAAGAAAAATTTGTTTATAAAACAGTTACCTAAACAGTACTCACAAAAGCAGATGTAATAAAATTTCTGGAAAATTTAACATTGAAAATAAATTGAATTTCTGCATAAATTGTTTAAATATAATATGGTATTGTGAATAGTATCACAAGAAGCAAAGATAAACAGTTATTGTAATATTGGTTTACAAGAATTAATAATCATCGATGGATAATGGATTTATTGTATTAAACTACAAATAAGAAGAAGTAATTTCATATTGGTTGTTTGTGGAATTGGATAGATACTTGGTGCATGGAGTTTGAACCGTCAGCGTACCTGAAATAAATGGGACAAAGTTAATATTTAAAAATTAATAGAAGGAGAGTAACTTACCAGGACAACAGTTCGTGTGAAGAGCAGATCTAGGGGTTGCCAGTACCAGATAGCAGGACTGTGGAATGCAGCAGCCACCAGGACGAGGTTTTGGAAGCAGATAAGTTGTTTGGACGTGAACGAGCAAGTAGGACATTGCTAAGATTTGGATTGATGGTGCAGACATACAAGAGGAGCCAATAGCTGTGATGGTTGTACCAGAAAGAGCAGTAGCAGCTAGGAGAAGTGTTCTTTTTCAGTAAATCGCAGGGCTAAACGTAGGAGCTTGTTGTGACATCGGAGACTAGCAGAACAGGAATTTGGAGCCAACATCAGTTGACAGGACCAAGGAAGGGTTAGCTGTTTGGTGTTTTGGACGTTGCAATCTGTTCGAGAAAGGCTTTAGTGGTGAGTGTTGTTCGTGGTAAGGACATAAGCAATAAAAAACAGGTTTGTTAGATTAAGTTGACATCGACTTCCATTTGCGATTTGGTCGCGAACACGTCGCCTTTTCGCTGTGTAAGTTTTCTTAGCTACCGATGATGACAGCGTGGCTGTCGAAATACGTATTTAGCAGTTGTTAAATATATTTGTGTTGAGGGGTTTTAACGAATTTGTGACATTTTCGAACCACAGGCTCCAGCAGTGTTTTATCGAAGTCTTGAATAACTGTCAATTTTGAAAGCAAGTAACAAAAACTGAAGCAATAATTATCTAGTAGAGTCAATTAATAGTAAACGTCAAATGTAAAAGCACAATTGTCAGTACACCGTGGTGTAGTAAATTTGAAAAGTAAAATTTGACATTTAAACATTAAATTAATTCAAAGAATTTGAGGTTATAAAGTTTCATTGCTACAGTAAATAGCATACTAGATTTGATGAACCCAGCCCGAAGAGATAAGAGGTCTTGATTATAGTAGATATCATTGTGATATAAAAAGAAATACATTGAAGGCATAGTTTCCATAATAGGGGCTCTATAGCAGTATATACATGTTTGCACACATATGCGGGCCATACAGACAAATATTTTTTTGTATACTGATCATGAAAGTCGTCTTTTTTTAATGAGAAATCGTGAAGAAAGTATCACTTTTTTTAACGAAAAGTCAGAAACAAAGTAACACGTTTTAAACTATTTTATTAGAATGAATTATCAATTTGACAATTGTAAATTCTGTAGTCCTTTTCGATCAAATTTCGAGTTATTCACTGTATAGAAAGTCGACTTTTGTGCCGTAGTTTTAAGAAACAAAACTGGTCAATTTCCAACTAGCGGGAGACAATTTTCATAACCGGTTATCCGGTTATTGAAATAACCTATGTAACTCTGTTTTCGTTTCAAGTATTCGAATGAAAAATAATCTCATCTTGATACGTACTACGTGCCATATCTCAGCGACCTGCGAGTGATCGAAATTCTGTAATTAATACGTCATTCATAACTCATAAGCATAAGCAAGGCTGATTGTATTGAAAACACCATTTAGGCGTCTCGATCTACAGTTTTCTCCCTTGCTTTCTTGCCGGCTGAGGCTCGCGGTCGATCCATCGTCATATGATATGAACATAAATCAATTTTTTGCAGCCTTTAACCCGACCGATCGATAAACATAAACGTTTTACCACTGTTTTTTATTGCGCTTAGCAAGCAGCCCCGCATATTTCCTGCTTTCTACACGTAATAAATACCTCTTAATTTCCAATACACAACACATAATGTACATATTATGTTTTGGTTATAGATCGGAAGAATGTAGGAGTAATCGAGCTAATGCAGAATAGCGAGTCGTAAAACTCATACAAATACAGCAATATATTATTTATTATTATTATATTATTATAAATCGCCAGCAATCGAAAACAATAAAGGTGTATCAAGATATATTTCATTCATATCCACAATTACTTATTACACAAACTCCTTAGAAGACAAATAAAAATCATTTATACAATAATTATTATAATTAACGATTAACTTGGTTCCTCTGCTATCTGCAAGTTACAATGCCGATGCAGATGACACTGAACCGCGTAACCGGCAAACCGGCTAAATCGAAACGAATCGAGAGCCAAAATGTATTCGAATGATTATTCAAATAATCATTCGGTTATTAATATCATTCGAATGCAAATAATTCGGTTATGAAAATTGTCCGGTTATGCCCATCACTATAGTATATTGTCTAACTAGTGCTGAAAGTTGGATATTTCACACGAATGCGATAGTTGAGCCACGCGCCGAAGGCAAGTGGCTCATTCGCAGAAGTGTGAAATATCCAATCAGCACGTGTTATACACTATACTTTTTCGACGACCATCTATTCTTTATAATATAAACCAAATTTACCACCTTTAACCGCAAAATGAAACAATTATTGTTTAAACATCAACTTAAATTGTCATACTATTTCTGTGACATTAGCTTACTAGATTTTTGAACCGGCTTGTTTCGTGACTTGCTACGGGAGACCATGTTGCACTAGTGTTACAAGACGGAAAACGCACGCTCCACGTGATCTTTTCAGGTGATCTGTGCAATGTATCACTTTCAGTAACACCAAGCCATGCGACTTTTGGCATTTTTCGTAGTGGTTGTCGGAAAAATAATATTATGATCTATGTAAATCTCCACCCTCTGCCTAGTTTGCTATGCAGTAACTAGAGTGATTCATTCAAATATATCTCGTGTTGGTTGATATTGCCACTTAAGGCATTCAATATGTGAATTGCTTTATTACTTCTTGTTTTTCTTTTATTGGATGTCTATTTCAATCTACATATTTATAATATCCTGACTAATGTCAAACGATAATTTTGTGACTCCTTAATGCTGTTTGACATTGTAGATATATTTTAATTGAAATATAATAATGTCTTTTATTGGCATAAAACAATTACAAATAATAAAAAATACACTACAAAAAATATTTACGTTTACTACACTGTTACAAATATAGTCTTCTTGCAGGTATACGTGAGGCTGCTCGCATATAAAAGAATGCTAATGTTTCTTCAAGCAGACTTGAAAACAAAAAAACGCAAAGATCCATGTATGGTGAAATATGCCATTAAATTTCTAACTATAATTTACAAGAGTCGATCTAGAGATCAAGTGCTTATAAAGGAGGCAGCTGCAGCAGCTGCTGTAATTCTTTCCCTCAAAGATAAATATACTAGTGAATTAGCAAAGCAAGCTCCTATAACTAATGATGAAAGTGATACCAAAGAGACTAACAAAAATGAAGAAGTGAGCAACCTTCAACGCCCTTCAACATCAAGAATAAACTGGGTATAAATACATAAATTAACTATCACGATTAATGGTAAAATATCATGTCTTTTTAGGAACTACCAAATGAATCTACCAGTGAAATCAGCACCAGCAGCAAGTATCCTATGACTCCAAGAATTATACGGGTATAATACTTAGCGAGATAGAAATTATATATTAATGAGTTGTCTTTTTAGAGATTAGTAATTGAAAGACCATTAAAAATAGTAAAACCAGCAATAGTAAACGTAACCAAGCCAAGAGATGAGCAAAAGACAAGAAAACAACGCCAAACTAGCGGGAATGATGGAACAGCTAGTAGCCTTGAATGCTCATCAACTTCAGGAATAGAATGGGTACAATGCACATGATAGTCGCTGGACCAATATTTTAGTATAAACATTTGAAATTTTAGAATCTACCAGAGAAAACCTCATCAGAAACAGGTATCAAAGGCAGCACAACCAGCAATTATTCTATGACTCCAAGGTGTATATGGGTATAATACTTCGACTCCATGATGGCAACATACTATAGATGGAATGATTTGTTTTAGAAATATTTAAACGGCACAAATTTAAAAATACTGAAACCAGCGTTAATCAGACCGACTAATTTCAATAACGTGAAACTATCTGATGAACTAAAGCAGAGTACTGGAAGCAGCCTTGAATGCTCGACAAAAGAACGCGTACAATATAATTGTGAACTGCTGTGGTAATATATTAATGTAAATATTTTAGGAACAATCCGATAAAACCTCAATGGAAGCAGTAACCATTGAAGTCGGTACAGCCAACAGGAATCCTACAATTAATAAAAATGTTGGAGTACATGTAACAACTTCTACAGTACTATGGGTATTATACAAAGATTAAAGGCAGTGGCAATATATAAGTGTAAATATATGTGCATTATAGAACCTATCCGATGATGAAACGGCGTCAGAAGCAATTAAACCGGCAATAACCAGTTGTACTATAACTAACAAAAATGTCACAAAGGTGAAGAGTCTGACACGACTTTCAACTTCTACAATAAATTGGATAAAATATAATCTATTCACGATGTCTTCTCCTCCCAGTAGGCTGTTATATGTTTTTATTAGGTTGCATTCATGAATTATAATAGACGTCAAACTGTGACATGAAAAATTATGACATTTTTACAACTGCTTTATTGACATTATCGCAATTTTAATGTTAAAATTACGAAAATTGTAAAGGAGACAAACATTTAAGTAGCTACAGTGCAAGCCTCCACTAATCATAACCACAAATTGAAAACAACGTAACACAATTTTGACATGTTTAGTTATTTTGCATTCGTACCAACAAAGATGTCATCCTAACATAGCCTGGTGGGAGAATGAAACTTTGTGAAGGGATTATGTTAACTGCTGCAGCAATGTATTGGAATAAATATCTTGGCTTTTAGGAAATATCAGATAAAACTTCATTGGAAGCAATGAAACTCATAGGAGTGAATGAATTCAGCTGCACAGTCAGTTGTGATACTATACATAACGAAAATATTTCAGAGGTGAACAGCCTTGCACGACTTTCAGCTTATACGATAAATTGGGTATAATACAAAGATTAACTGCTACAGCAATATATTGACAAACATTTTCTTTAGGAAATATCAGATGAAACTGAGATCAGTAGTAATGAAAACCTCGAAGAAAAGAGCTGCCCTGAATATTTCACAATTTCGTCAGTAGAACAAGTATGTAATACAATGTTGAATTGCTGTAATAATAGATGATTATAATCACTTTGAATTTTCAGGACCTATTAAATGAAATCTCGTTGATAGCAAATAAGCCCACACAACTGCCTGAAGTCAGTAGCGCAGTCAGTTATGATGCTACAATAAACGAAAATGTTGCAAAAGTGAGCAGTCTTGCACGACTTTCAGCTACTACAATAAATTGGGTATAATGCAAAGATTAATGGCTACACCAATATATTGATATAAATCTTTTGTCGTTTTTAGGAAGTACCAGATGAAACTGAAGTCAGTACTGATGAAGATCTCGAAGAAGTGAATGGCATTGACTATTCTACAATTTCATCAGTAGAACAAGTAGGATACATTGTTGAACTGCTGTAATAATACATTTTATAACATTTTAACTTTTCAGAACGTAATAAATCAAACGTTAGTGGTACAAAATAAACTCACACAAATGCTTGAAGGCAATAGTACGGTCAGTTGTGATGCTACCGTTAATAAAAATGCCGCAAAAGTGAACAATCTTGTACGATTTTGGACTGATACAATAAATTGGGTACCTATAATACAAAAACTAATTACTCAAGGTTATGTATTGGTACAAATATTTTGGCATTTTAGGAAACTTCAGATCAAACCTCGTTGGACGCAAACAACCCTGTAGTAATAGCTGATGTTAGCAGCACGTTTAATAGTTGTGCTATGATTAACTACAATATTGCAGGAGTAAAAAGCCGTAGGCGTCTTTCAGATTCTGCAGTAACTTGGGTATAACATAGAAATTTATTGTTATAAATATCCTGGTTTTTAGGAAATATCAAATAAAACCTCATTGGAAGCAATTAAACCCGCATTAATGACTGAATTCAGCAGCTATGCTTTAATTAGTGAAAATGTTGCAAAGGAGAACAGTCTTGCATCTCTTTCAACTTCTACGATAAACTGGGTATAATACAAAAATTAATCACGACATCAATGCATCTATAAAAATATCTTGACTTCTAGAAAACAGGTGAGACCCCACAGAAAGCAATTAAATATAGAATAACAGAAGTAAGCACAGCCAGTAGTGATTCTCTGATTGAGAACGTTGAAAAGGAGAGCAACCTTGATTGCTGTTCAGTTTCGACAATAGAACAGGTATAATACAATAGCTGACTGTTGTAATAATATATTATGTAGTAAAAATAATTTTGGTTTTTTAGGACATATCAGATATATCAGCAATTAAACCCCCAGTAGTATCTGAAGCCAGCATAGTCACTAGTGATTGTATGAACAATAAAAATATTGAAGAAGAGGGCAGTTTTGAATGCCTTTCAAAAGTCAGCACAGCCAATAGCGATCCTAGGAGTAATAAATATGTTGCAGAAGTGAGTAGGTAGCCTAGCATACATTTTGTCTTCTACAATGATATGGGCTGATTTAGGGGACTTTCACGGCCATTGTCATTATGTAACATACAACTTTTTTTGATGAGACTTTTATTATCGGCAAATCTCAATTATTTTTTAACAGAGAGATTCGCAAAGCCAATAATCTCAATCGAGACGAAAGTTACCCTCTTGCTTCCATAAGTAAAGCGCTAAATTTCCAACCCCCCCCCCCCTCCTCTCC